>VYZQ01015944.1:0-22918 GCA_013400655.1 Mystacornis crossleyi | reverse complement strand
ACTGGAAAAGTAGTGTGTTCAGGATTAAAAATCCAAGAAACTTTTTTTCTCTGCTGCTAAAAACCTGAAATTTCTGTAGCTGGAGAGCCAGGAGGTCACTAAGAGCTTCTTCAGAATGGTTTTTTAATTTTCAGTTTCAACCACAGAGGAAGATTTTTCACCTTTATGTGTGTTTACTTAACCAAGAAAAAAAAAGCCTTCAGAAGGCTGAATTTATTTTTGGACTTACCTAATAATTACTATTTCAACTATGTAATATAAGTAAAGGAGAAATATAATTTGAATGAGTTAAGAAGGAAATCATGCCTGAAACCATTATAACTTTGAAGAGGTTTAGTTGAGTCTAGAGAGGTCTAGTTGAAGTCTCAGAGACCAACATCATGTTACCAAGGTTGCTTTGTGCCTGAGATTTTCCCCCAAATATGCCCTTGTTACCCACAAAATGTGTTTGATTTCAGTGCCGCTGACAGCCTGGCTCACTGATCATTCTCTCTTTTCTTGCCCCCAAGCCGAAGGCCCGTCCCTGATAGCTGAAGGCACCACGATGAGAAACAAACTGGACAGTTTTCACTATAAGCAAAACCTCCATCTGGATTTCTGGACTCCAAGATGCCTTGAGTTTTCTCAACTTCCCATGGTCCTCAGGTGTGGAAATCTACTGGACTGTCACTTAAACAAGGAATTTCCCTGAAGCCATGTCTGTAGCAGCAAATATGCTAGAAATGGACACTGGATGAAGTTCAGCCACATAATTGCTCTTACTGATCAGTGTTAACAGTGGTCTGGACTGTTTGCTACAAATCTGTGAGATTTTCCTTGCAGGAGTACATCATCTTGCCACTATTTAACATCGTTTGGCTGGGCAAACGAATGTTTTCTTGGGGGGAAATAAACATTACTCTGGACACTGATGGTGTCTTTTTGTAGGTGATAGCTAACCAGACAGACACCCTCAATGGAGAGGACACCCTGACAAGGGGAAAAATGTGTGAGGCACAATGGAAAGAAGCCCTAAAGAAGGGAATATGGCTTTAGTGTTTTTATAGCAATGTTCCTTTACTAGAATATAAAAAATAGCACAATTCAAAAAATAGTCTGTTTTGCCCAGCCTTTTGCAGGTAATTTGGGATAAGAAGCTATCAGGAGTTTAAAACAAAACAAACCCATCAAAACCAGAAAAACTTGTTTGAGCCCATTGCTCAGAAAACAAGCATTAAAATGTCATATTTGTGTGATACAAAATCTATTTTCTGTTCTTTTGAGTGAGATTTGATTGTGGAAGAGAAGTTAATTTTATCCTTTAAAAATTCCAAAAATATCAAACAGACAAAGGCAAATAACCTCTAACACTCTATGCCCAAAGAACGTATTTATTGACCTCTACTGTATACCACAGGCCTTTGTTTTTTAAAAAAATAAAACTATTGGTGAAATTATGCTGGATTTGTCTTCCTCTTCCAGCTGATAAAATTAGCCCTTTTAAAACTAAGTTTTTAAAATATTTAAATATTTTATAACAACTGTAAAAGTCAGTTTCTTTCTGCCTTGTTTGTGTAACGAAGTTGTTGATGTGTGACACCTTCTACCACTCAGTAAGACTTTTTTTTAGTCAAAATTCTGGAATAAATGCCCATTTGACAGCAGAGTTCACTGTGAAGCACTGGTTTGTGCATCACAGTCATCCCAGGCCCACCGAGGCTTTATGAGCACGGGGGGCTTTACAGTTTTGTATAATCCAGCCAATTTTTTTGAGGTATTTTGTCTTGTTTCAAAACACCTTGAAAATTAATTCCACTAAAGGGCTCACTGTATTATGGTTTGACTCATCTAGATGTTTTTGTTAAGTTTTTAAACATCAGGTAAAGGCTCAAAACTGACAAAACTTTTATTAAGGGGGCAAAGCAAAGGAAGATGAAATCCTAATCAAGAAGATTTTTTTTTTCTGCCTTAAAGGGGCACCAGCTATTGCTGAGAAGAGACAATCTGAGCCTGTCCAACTGTTCACGTAGCCCAGCCTTCTCCCCATTCTGGTGGCAAGTATTAAGTACATCAGGGAATCCAAAGCCACTCTGAGTAGCAGTTGCTTAGTTGTTTACCTAACAATGCTTTCAGTTTCTCCTGAACTTCTATGAAATCATTGTTATACAGCAAAACAACCAGAAGCCTCTATGCAGACACTTCAGCTTCGAATTGATACAAAAGATCACACTGAGAAAGCTGTGTACTAGAGACTCTTATTATGCAAACTTTAAAAAAAAAAGTAGACAACTTTTCAGGAACAAAAGGATTCATATTTAATAGGATGCCCTTTTGAAAGGATTGTTAGAACTGCAATTGGCTTAATCTAAAAGGAACCAAAGTGAAACGCCACAAAGATAAATCCGAGTATATTAAATCCTGCACGTTTGAAGAGAAATCGATGCTCTGATGAAGTCCCTGGGGCAGAGCTTCCACTTCAGGATAGCATCAGTCACAAGTGCAATTGGACTCTTGGTAGAAACAAAGGTAAAGGAAACAAAAATTCAGCAAGATTGGACACTGGCAAGTTTGTGATTGAACTCTCCTCTAGTTTTTAAGGTTCTGTTGATCTGAAAGCAAAACAGCAAATTTGTGCTCCTTCAGTAGCATGCAGGTGTGTACAAAGTGAATTCCTGATGGCTGCGCCTACAGAGCCAGTGTGTGCTGCTACCTGTGCTGTGTGGGCTTGAGCCACTGGGAGCAAAGAGTCTGAGCATACATTCTGTCTGGTCTTATAGACCTGCTCTAAATATTATGTTTTAGACCTTGGTTATAAGCAGAACATTGTTCCTGAAGCTTTTACTGTCACGTAGTTCTTACTGTAAATAATTAAGGAAGCTTAGAATTAATTTTCCTTGCAAAATTGATTTTGCAGTAGCTGGGTTGTTTCTAGGCAGATTTTGGTATTAATTTAAGAGATACAGTTTTTATAGTCTTTCCAACTTCTCGTTACAACTCCTGCAGTTTTCTTAACCTAAAAAATTGCTGCAATGATGAACAAAGAATTATACAAGAAAATAAACCATACTTTTGTATCTTTATTTTGGAATTTCTTGTTCTATTATAAATATTGAAGTATCCCTATTTCAGAAGACATATTTTGTTAATTGATTGTACATATTTAAATATGTATTTTTGCACAGGTCTTTTTTTCTTATATCCAGTTTTGGTACAATTGAGATCATCTAGTATTTATTTATTAATTAATTAAAAAAAAAAAAAGCAAATACCTTTTTATAATTTGAAGTGGTTCACTGCCAAGCCAATAGTTAACATGCCTACTTTGCAATGTAAGGGATGCCTCCGTTTTGTGAAAGCTGTGTCCCTTTTCCCTGTCTTGGGAGTGGGTGGATCCACGCCAAGGATCACCTGGGTCCTGCGGCCAGGTCCTGCCTCAGGAGCCCAGAGCCCATGTGGTTGATATGGCATTGCTTATCAGTTGCCTGATTCCCAGAAGATCCATTTAGTTAAGTGACACACTGCTTCTCTTTTTTTAGTGTTTGTGTGTGTGTGTGCGTGCGTGCGTGCGCATCCGTGTGGGTCTCACGTGGTTTAAAACTAACAGAAAAACTGAAAGTGCCTGATATAACTAGTTTTAAGCTTGGACTGTTTAGACAGCTTCTCCTTAAAAGACTTGAATGTTCAGTTGAAATTTTGGAGCTTGCTTTTTCCACCTATATATAATATATATGTGTGTGTGTATATATATACACACATACATATATCTAAATTTCTGAAATTAATGAGATGGGTTGACAAAAGAAAGCAAATTATGCTGGTAACTTTTGTAAAATATTTTAATTCAAATACCTTGTGTTGGAACAATCCCACTGATAACTCATATTTAGTATACTGCCAAGGGTTTGAAATATGGTTTTAACCAGGAGTTTATTTAACTGTCTCATTTTGGGAAGGGAGCGATATTCATTAATCAAGTAATTCAGAAAACGTTCAAAATTGTTGGTATTCCAAAACAAACAAAAAATCCCAAGTAAGTACCTCTTAAAACCATGAAAAAAAATAAAGATGTGATTTCCAAATGACATTTCTAAGGCAGTTGTCTTCCTGTAAAAGTTCTCTTGCCAAGGAATCTCTCGTCTTTTAACTCATTCTGTCCTGGAGTGGGGAATTTGGCTTAGAAATATTCTTAAGTGTTTCACTGTTCAGCAGAAAATAATAATTTTTACCTTTTGTGCAAGATATTTTATGTTTTAAAGATAATTTTGAAATGAGCACTACATAATGTCAATGTGAATGTAGGCCTTGGAAGCATCTTGATCGGTGTTCAGCCTGGTTCTAAAAGCAATCTCCTGTGTAAAATGTGTGAATAGTTTGATCATTTGTATACATAATCAAGAGCATCTGATCAGCTGAACTCTGTGTTGGCTGCTGTATAGTACATGAACAAATGTCATGGGATAGAAAAATTACTTTGGATATTTAAAAGAAAAATAAATATATAGTCTATTTGTTTTGTAACAGGTTTCTGTAAATAAAATAATTTATACTATTTATAAGAAAAAGTTGTGCTTTGCTTCATGAAAAAGATTAGTTTGTTGAACAAACATGTTACTAAACAAGGCAATAAAATTAGGACTTTTCAATAAATGAGGTTGGTTGCATGGAATATATTATATGTTTCTGCTTCATTATAAAATCCTTCACTATTAAAGGAAAACATTATCTATATCAGTGCCTATGTGAACTAATTTCAGAGAATTGGATGTGGTCAAATTCTGTCACTGTCCCTTGGCATCACGAATCAGCCTGGTAGGATCAGAACTTTCCATCCTACAGGGGATTGGTACCTGGTTTTGAGCAGTGCCTCTTGTCAGCCCTGCAGCATTTTCCTGTGCAAAGGACCATTGGTTACTTAAGGTTCACACTTTGTATTATAATTCCCTAATCAGAATAATGAGCAGCAGCTTTTGCAGCCCTAGATGTGGTTGTTGTATCGTTGTGTTTCCTGCATTTTTTTCCTTCCAAAAAAGTGTCTTCTGTGTTTTCACAGTTTGAAGATCTAGTGTATGAATTCAGCAGATTGGACACTCCTGCAGAGCTTTTCTCTGCATGTGACTCAGGGCTTGCATGTCGTGGGCGACTTTGGAGCAGTTTGTAAAACCAGTAAAACTTTTAGTGGGACAGGACTTCAGAGTGACACTGTGGCAAAGCTTCCTTTATTCTGACTCTATTTTGTTTTGGTTTGGGTTTTTTCCCCTCTTACATATAAAGTTTTCTTATTTGGAATAAATGCTACAAGATGCAAAAGGGGTTCAGACAACAGGCAAGTTCTGCTTTGTCTTTTTGTAATGAGCACCTCTAGTAGTTCTACATTTACTTTTTGCATTACTGAGTATTTTTCTTTTTTTTTGTCTTGCCTTCTTGCAAATCCTTTTCCGTCCTAGTAGCAACTTCTACCACCTGTGCCATCCTGCATGAGCTGCTGGCACTGCAGCTGGTTGCGCTGAGCTGTACGAGTGATCACAGCCCAGAGTACATGGGAGTCGGCTGATTGTGCAGCCGAGCAGAGCTCTGTGCTTGGCATCGTGTTCAGGCAGGTTCGTGACTGAGTGCTTAACAGTGAAGGAATAACCCTGCATTTTACTGCATTTAATACAGGGTTCAATGTCATCTAAAACTGGCAAGGTGATGAAAGGAAAGAAAAGCTGCATTTACCCCATGTAACCCTGAGCTCTCGGAGATATCTTGGAGCTCTGTGAGATTGGAGCATCCTGCTTCTACCCTTCTTTTGCTGCATTTGGTGGAGTGCAGTGCCAGGGAGCCCAGACCCTGGGGCAGAACCGAGCTACTCCATGGGTTCTCTCTTCTGGTGACTCGGTTCACTTAAAGGGGTTAGTGATGAAAAATGCTGTCTGACCAGGTGCTGAAGTAGAACCCAGTTAAGCACACATATTCCTGAGCTGGGTGGAAAACAGTTTCCTCCCCATCAGTGATTGTCTCATAGGAAAATACTCCAGTTCATATTCAGGACAATTACTTGGTGATGTAGGAGACTTCCAGTGCATGCAATGAAACCCCAGGATCAGAGGTTCCCTGTGTGTAGGGTTTCTGCATTTGTGCATCTTCTCAGTGCCCTTTGCATTTAGTATCAAAGCTGGGAGATGTGTCCTGGGAGCCCGAAGGTGTTGGCTTTCCCCTAGTGGAGCAGTGTTGGGCTCAAAGGCTACAACCTGACTTTGGCAGAAAACCTGACCCTGGTTTTGCCTGTGCAGCTCTAGCTGAGGGGTGGGAAGTTGGCCGTGTGCCCTCAGACTCTGAAGGCCGGAGTGCTCCGTGGGTGCCTTGTTTATGTGGACTACCAAAACAGTCCAAAGGAGGGCTTGCCACTGGCTTTATTTAAATGCAAATTCCTGTTGGTTCATTATTATCATGTTCTGCTGCAACAAATAATAAAACACACTTGTGTTTGTAGGCTTGTAGGATCCACCATAGGACTTTTTGTTTTGACTGGATGCTTTTTTCAGTGCTTTGGCTCAGAGCTGTGTTAGCTGCTGGATTCGTTCCTAACAAGCAGCATGAGAGATTTGTCATGGAAAAATGGCATGTGCTTGGGTTTTTTCTGACCCAAGGAACTTCAGGGGAATCCTGAAAACCTTTAGGGAAGTTGTTCAAACTAACGTGAATTGAAACTTTATTGCCAAGGACGAGAATGGCCTGAGAAATGCAGTAAAAAAGCTTTGTCCAAGCCTATGAGAAATAGCTGGTGTTGATATTTGTGCCCAAATTGATACAAAAGTTTTCTTCAGCATCAGCAGGGACTGTGTTGCTGCTTGGGTTCAGTGATCTCTGACAGTGCTGGAAGTTTTTTGTCCTCCATTTTGCAGTTCAGGTCCCCTTCACTCGAGTCCTTTCCTGTCCATGACAAGTGACTGTTTGCTAAAGTGAGTGCCTTGTCCCTTGCCTGCAAGACTGGACCTTGAGCTCTGGAGCTCAGTGTTCAGTGAGAGAAGCATCAGAGGTGTTGGTGGCAGGTGAGCCAGAAACTGCACAGAAACTTGCACAGAAACTAAATGTCAACTGTATTGTAGCAGAGCTTTACTAACAAATCCTAAACCACTCCATCTCCTGCCCTTCCTACCTGCTTTCCCACCATTAGTGCAGGGAACGAATTGCAGAGAGAGGTTCAAGCTGTGGCTTGAAATCTCTGTCTGGTTCTGCCTTACCTTGTAGCAACGGTCAAGTCAGCCTTGCAAAGTGAAATTGGAGAAGGGCATTAGCTCAGGGAACTGCCCAAGCTTAAATTACGAGAGAATGTACAACTTTGGCATGTGGACTATAAGTCCATGGAAAGGTGTCAAAAGCAAGGCAGTAACACCTGTGTCTGGAGTGCTGCTCACAATCAGAGTTAAATAAAGGGAAATCATGAGATCAGACAAATGGAAGATAAAACTAACATGACCACGGGACAGTAAAACTTAACTTGAAATCACTTCATGACGTAGAAATTCCAATGCTTCTGATTTGACATGGAGATGGAAGAAGGCAGTTAATTGAATAGACAAGGTTATGCCCTTGATCAGCTCAAAGCTTGACCACCCTGCACCCCTCAGCATTCCTACTCTTTGGAAAACCTGTGTATCATTGCATTTTTTTTTTTCGAGAGAACAATGTGAACAGCTGCTCTGGCTAAACTGTGTGCCTCCAGCTGTGAGCTTCAGGAGGTGTTGCCTTTCACCTTTCCCAGAATTTTATCCCACCACTATTTCACATAGCTGAGAAGCTGAACTGCTGCACAAAGCCTTAAAAGGTTCAGCTAAAATTGCTGTGACTCCTTCCTGCCAGGCCTTGGCACAAAAATCTTTGCCCAGAAGATCTCCAGGCTCTCCCCGGATCCTCTTTCGCAGGACCTAGGCTGAGATCAGGAAATGTGCGAGGCAAGTTGGGATCTTTAAAGGGGGGGTGGTCTTTGCTGTGGTAGAATTGTGCACTTCTGTTTGGAACGTTATTTTTCACCCACCTGAGCAGAGAACAACAGATTCTGAAATACTCTGCTCCCACAGGATGATAGCCATGGTTAGGATAAAATGGTTGATAGTTCTGCAAGTATCTTAGAGCACTACAACTCTTTAGCAAGGCTTTTATTTTCCACACAGAGATTTCCCTTATTTTTTCTGCTGCTCTTACCTACACCAAGAGAGCAGCAAGATTTCTCTGGAATGCATGAAGCCCCTGTTAGCCTAATTTTCTATTCTCTTTACCTTACAGTTAAAAAAATACATGGTAATATATATGCTGAATGGAAGCTTTGATAAAGTTAATTAAGGCCAGTTCATGTATAAATATGCTGGAAAGGAAATTCATTTGGGCACCAAATAGAAAGTCCTCAGTTCAGTGAAGACATGAACACAGTATGGTTTTCTGATAGGCTTTATACCTGCACCTATGGAAGGTGGAAAAAATGTTCCCAAAAGCAGATTGATTAAAGTCTTCCTAGCTAGCTCTACTTATCTGGCATGTAGCAGATCTAGAAAAACAAGAGAGGTTATTGTAGGTCTGAAAAGTCTGAATATTGAGTTTTTTCAATTAAAACTTCATAGGAAATGGTATGTGTGTGAACACACAAAACAGACTCAGAGCTGACCACGTGGTAAACTAGAGTTCTTGTTTATTACTCTGCCTATTCTGAAGAAAGATCAGAGTTTTCATCTAATTAGTACTGTCTCAAATTTAAATCTTTAAACTCTGGCTAAGTAGCTGCTTCTTGGAGGGGGAAACAACCAAAACGGCTTCCAGTAATTAGTAAAAGAAAACCAAAAATCATAAGGTTGTATTTTGGGTTTCAGAACAGTTCATAAGAGAATAGTAATGGCCCCTCAGCACCAAGGGGTCCAACCTCAGGCAGGCAGCTGTGATTTCAGGACAGGAGACCCTCTACGATCTTGCAGTGGGAGGGGTAGGCAGGGGAAATTCCATACTGTCCTGTCTGTGGCACAGTAGCATCCAGATTCTTGGATTGCTCTTTGGGTACATCTACCTGCTGGGGTTCCTTCCAGCAATGAAGCTGCAATGCATACAGGCTATAAATGCGTTCTATTCCAAATGCAGTGGCATCAAAAGCTCACAGAACTCATGCACAGACCTTCTTTGGGAGGAGGGAAAAAACCCCGCAAGGCAGGCCATCAGGGTAAACAGCTGCTGCTGGAGGCTCTGCCACGCCAGAAACCATGTGTCATCAGCATGGCAGTAGCCTAGTGAGACATACATTCCTCAGAAGCTGTGACGAAAGGAACTGTAACCCCTGCAGTACCTGATCAGTTCTGTCAAACTGCAGTAGTCCCTTCCACAGCTCCCATCGTCACTGACATCTGCAAATCTAACTCAGGCAATAATTACATAAATAATGCTTTGCTCACATGCTGACTTCCTTTTCAAGTTAGCAAAAAAATAGAGAGGCTACTTCTGTTATGGATGTTCCCAAAGTTTTAGTCCCACAGTTTCTGTGGTTATATTACTGCTTCTCCCCAGTCACTTCCATCCTTATTCCTTCTCCCTTAAGCTGTAATCCCTTCATTGCAAGACTCTGTCCTGTCTGGACAGTGTGCACTCTTCACTAAAATTTTTGGCCACTTTACTATTATGCAACTGATTGTTTTCACCTCTGATTCCAATACAAAAGTCTTAAAAAAGCAAGCATAAATTGGCCATGAGTTCTTTGTGTTCACATGTCGTGAGCCTGCTTTGCTGTTCAATATTCAACACTGGATACACAGGCAAGGAAAGGAACAAAGTCTATTATAAGAGATCACCAATGATATCATACATGTAATAAATGAACTGGGTTCCATACACCAGAACAGAACAGTGCGTACATAATGAAGTGGAAAGTAAAAACACTACCTTCCTTGCTAGTTATTTTTTTCCCAACAGTATACCAAGTTATACAATATATTTATAGGTTACTTCCAAAATGTTTTAAACATCTGAATTTTGCATTCCCTTGCATTAAAAAAATTACATATTAATTACTCGTGACAGTTTCTGAATTCTGTTTAGCAGCAAATCTCCTTTCTTGATGGTTTCTTGGTACTGCCAATTCTTGCTATCAGGCCTAGGAATCATAGGGAGAAAAAAAAGGGGTTAGAACTAAGAATGTGATTTATACCAAACCATTAAACATTTCTGTAGTAAATGTCATCAAAATATACAAAATTCAACTGCTCTGTAAGAAAACCTCCTAAAACCCCAACATCTGTAAAAACCAACCTCTAAGAATTGTTACATACCTGTTAGTTTCTACAATCTCATTTACTTTGTCTATTTTGCAGTGCAATCGCCCAGCTGCAATAAATCTTGAAAGTTCCCTAAAGAAAAAAAAAAGTTGGTTAAATCCTGTTTCACCAGGGACTTGTAGATCTAAGAGCACTGAAACTGCTGCTGTATTTCTAAAGCAACAGCCTATGGATCTTCATAAGGTATCCTATGCATCCTCATCTTATTAAGGCTTGGACATTGCACCAAAAAATAATAATTTTAGTAACCTGAACACAAAACCTCTTAGTTCTTTCTTCTCAGGCCAGTGTTGTACTTGAGTTAGTGAAACTTATCACTGAGCTTTGTATCAACTACTCCTCAAAGGCAGCAGTCATGCAGTGTGCCTGTTTGGAATTTATCCTGAGGTAAATATTGTCATGCCTGTCAATTAATTAGAAAAGAAAACTCAATAATATTTAATTTTTTCAAATGCTTTTTAAAATTTTATTATTATTGTTTTGTTTAATCCACTGGTGGTCTACAGCACTGACAGTAGAAGAAAATGTTCCTGTGCTCAACAGTAAGACAAGTTACAACTCATAATAAATTACTGCAAAGCATAAGAATTAGTATGACTTTAAAAAAATTACCTTTGAATTAAACGGTATTTGGTTTCTCTTGAAACACTTAATAATTTCTGAATATTTCAAGCAGTTTCATATTTCTGTAAGTTTTCTATGTTAGAAAATCTGAAACCCCTCTGAAACAAGAATAACTCTTGTGAAGGCATCTGAAATAATGTGCTTCATGTACACAGAGTAAAAGTCAGTTTCTCACTTCACTCACCACTTAGCTCTTATCATGATCTGAATCTGTTGATTTTATTCTAGAAAAGAATTTCAAATTGGGACTGCAGGGTAGGTTTGATTAAAGTGAAAAACATCAGATCCTGTCCACATAAAAGAAACCAAGCAAAATGAGAGACAGAGACTGGCAGAGTACAAAAAATGTGCAGATCCCCAAAGTTGGAACAGCTCAGTTTTTACACAGCTGTGAACTAAGCTATCTAAAATCTCAAGTTTCATAGCACATGGAGGTCAAAAAATGCAGCAATATAAAGAACAAAGTAATTAATAACATACCAGCCTCTCACACTCTTCCATAGAAGCATAACTTGGCACATTTAGAATACAAGTGAGCAAAGATTTTTACTCATAATGAGATCACCATAAATATTTAAAGGTATAAAGGGAGATCTCTATGAACTGAAAAAGCTAAAAAACTTACTGATCTATGAATTCTACACTGACTCCAAAGGCTTCTGCCATGTACCCCAGTGTCAAGGACCGGTAGGACTCGAGGAGCTGGCTGTAGGCGTGGATTCGCATTTCCCGCACGTAGTATCGGTAGTGAGGTGCAAACAGCCAGTCTTTCTTCATCTCTTGCTCTACAATAGCTGAAAAGAAAAAAAAGAAGATGCAAAATTTTTTTAAAAGTCACTAATTTCTAAGAAATGTCAAATATCAGTTATGTAAATAAAACACATGGCACCAGTAAGTAAGTAATAGGCATGACTATAACTACACTGTATTCTTGCACTCCTCAAGATATGAAAGGGATTCTGCACTAAAGAGCAGTAAATTCATGTAATCTGTATCAGTTCTGGAACCAGGACCAGTAAGAACATGCAAACAATATTATGGCAGAGCTAATGGGAGGCTGTAATGAGCACAGCATTGTTATTTTAGGGACGAGAGGGACCACCCTGAAAGCAAGAGCAGGATCTGCTGCCCACAGGAGCAGCCTGGAGCTGGGTAACAAGCAGAACTCGGTATGTAACTACTTGAAGAAACATTTTTACCCAAACCTGTATAAGGAAAAAAATTAATTTTCTGCTACTAGCTCTTAAATTAGTTACAAGGATTTCCAGGCACTGAAGTAATTTTTTTTCTCTGAGAAAGTCAGTTCTCAGCTAGGGATGAGGCCACCAAAAGGAAGATGTTGCCCTTTAACTCAGTCTCATCAGGCCTAGTCTTCCACAAAATCAAGGATTCTTCCTTGCTTTCCCTAAATATCTTATTTTCTTGTATTCTAAATCTCACAGAAGAAAAACAAGCAGTCTGAGAACTGGCAAGAATAAGAGTTTTCTGAAAAGCTTTTCTTTGGTGTCACCCTTTTACACAGAAACCAGAGCAGAAAGCCAATGAGAACAACACTGAAAAATTTCTATGTAATGTCTCATACACGTTGAGATCTGAGGGCCTTTAGACTACAACTCCTACAGGTTCTTATGAAGATAAAACCTTTCAAAGCTTTCCCGATATGGCTCTTCAGGTAAGATGGTGTTTCACAGGCATTTTCAAAACCCTTTTTCACCCAATCAGATGTGACCTTTCGCAAGGCTCATTGGATGAGAAGTTTGTCTCTCTTTGTTTGAAAAATCAAAGCAGAAAATTTTAGATCACTGTTAAAAACAATCTCTATAGCTCTAGTTCTAGACTGTAGCTACTCCACAGAAGTTGTGTATGATCTGAAACAAATAACTGGAACACTTGAAACAGTGTTGTAGGACATAACCCAGCCTTACCTAGCGACTGGAAAAAGGCTGCGTAACGACATTCGTAAAGAGAGAAGAGATACTGTCGTACAGCTGGCAAACTGTGCAAGGCTTCCAGGATCTCTGCTCCTTTAATCACCTGAAAGTAAACACACATCTTTAACCACCAACCCTTTCAGCCTCGAGATGAACAGTTAAGGAAAGGCTCTGTCAGTTTGCACCAGTGTTTCCACGTGCTTTCCTTACCTTCTCTCTCAGGTCAGGCCTGTCCAGGGCAATCATGCTGACATACACAGTGTATGTTACAAAGGTTTTGTAATCCATCAGTTCATAGGATGTAAACGTGGAAACTGTATCAAGGAAGAGCTCTGCTGCTTGTTTAAAGTCTCGAATGGCTACACAGTAAAGGCCCTGGTACACCTTCAGACGATTTCTTCTGTCCCAGTCTCCTCCTTCTTCTATTAGACTTAAAATACAGCAAAAAATATTTACTTATGTAAACGTGTCATGTAGTAAGTTATATGAAACAAAAATCAACTGAAACCATGAGGTTAGAGAAAGAATAACTTGGTTTATGTTACAGCTTGTTGAAAAAGCCCAGGTTTTGAACATCTGTTGGTGTAGGAAAGTGGCTTCCTTGGGACAGGAGAGGCCAGAGGATTTTACACAGTGCAAGTTTCAGCTGAAAGGAAAAGTTTACAGCCTCTTCAGCTGTGACAACAGTCTCTGTGGATGTGCAGGTAAATATTACTGTCAGCCTGGACTGTGGCAACAGATCTCCACTGACTTTGCTGCTAAAATCAAAGCTGTACAATCAGCAGCATAGAAAAAAATTACAACTTGCCACTTTTTAACGATCAGCACAAAATTGGTGTGGCTGTAAGAAGGGCATGGGTGAGACAAAACTGCTGAGAAGGCAACAAGGGAAGTGGGAACCTCCTCAGCCTTGGTGTCTCAGGGCAGCAGCAGAGAGATTGGAACCACAGCTTGCTACAGGAACTGCTAAGGTTCAAAACACTGGGAGCACAGAGACACTGAAGCTATCAGTGGGAACACAGGAAGGACAGTAGCACCAAAACACACCATGCTGCTCTTGCTTCTCAAGGAAAAGCTCCCTCTTTACAGAGCCAGCTGGGTGCCTCTGGGAGCAGCTGGACTCAGCTGGCAGAGGCACAGTCCAGTCACATGCAAAGTGGGAGCAGGAGCTGAGCTACAAATACAAATCAGGCCAGCTACTAGAAATTAGCTACCACAAAATTTTAACCTTCCTTTTCTCTTCCCCTCCACTAAAAAAATCCAGGAGTAGGAAGTGCTCCAAAACAAGGTAACACCCACCCATCACTATGATTCTCTCTCACAACCAGTCCCAGTCATTTCTGGACAGAAAGGTATTTAGCTTCCATTTCTTTTGTTACAGCTTGTTTCAAAAGTGCTTTAGTGCACTCAGACAACCCACGCAGTACCTTTTTGCCTTTTCAATGTTCCGTGTGATGAGGTCGTTGTCCATATAAAACAAGCCAATCCTTAGCAGATAGAACACAATATCCAGACGATGTCCCAGGGCCACAGTTTTGTCGTAAGTCTTGCGGAATGCAGTCAGAGCTCCCTCCTGGAAAAACAGAATTTTCTACTGTAAGAATGTTAAAAGCACCCAGAACATTCACAAAATACCTGCTGTAAGAACACGTGTTGTCTCCCACTGCTAGTTGTGACTTTCACATTATGCATTCTGAATAATCTTAACATACCCAAGTTTAAATAGAAAAGCTGTTCCTCATGTATCTTTTAAAGCTAAAGACCATGAAAATCTACTCTGTAACTTGAAATTCAGCAGCATGATCTAAATAGCTTGGAAAAGTCTAAAGGCGCAAGGAAAGCAAATAATGGTATCTGCAAACTTTTCCCCTTGTCAAGAAAAAGGATGTTTTCTTTCAAGGACTGTTTTTTTCCTAGATAATTTACATTTCAGTGAGACCCTCCCCTATCTGCCAGCCATGTGTTAGCTGTGCCAAAGAGAGAATCCTCTGCAAGTCCCCCAGTGCTCATTGGGACCTGCCCACCTAACAGGGTTCCCATGCAGTGTTTTCTATGAGTCCATGAAGCCTCTGCTGTCACCAACCTTGTCCCCAATCCTGCAAAGGTACTCAGCCTTGGCCATCATTGCATCCCGGATTTCACTCTCCCCCAGGATCTTTTCTGCATCCTCTAATTCATTGTCAAGACGTTTCAGTTCCTCCTCGTTGGCTTTCTTCATTTTGTTCAGCAGATCTGTGTCCATCTGCCACTCCAGAGACTTGCACAGGGCTTCGTAGTATGGAGCCATGTCTAAAAGAGAAGCAGAAAGGGTTCTGCAGTTCATTGCTGCAATGAGAGTGTGTTTGTTCCTAGAAGGACAACATGACTGTCAATGCCAGAGACGCCCCTTCTGTGACCAGGTACCTGCTGAATCTAGGTGGCACAGCACAGCCTTTGCTTCTACAGGCCTCGCCCCTCATGCTTCCTTTCACTGATCCTTTTTCATCACTGCTCTTTACATTGCTCCCATTTACTCTTTCTGTACCTTGCACTGGGGTGGCCTCATCTCGCGTTCTGGGTGCAGTTTTGGGCACCACAATATCAACAGAACATTAAGCTGTTAGAGAGCATCCAGAGGACGGACATGAAGACGATGAAGGGTCTGGAGGGGATGTATAAGGAGCAGCTGAGGTCACTTGGTGTGTTCAGCGTAGAGAAAAGGAGACTGAGGGGAGGTCTCAAAGCTGTCTAAAACTTCCTCATGAGACCAAGTGGAGGGTCAGGCGCTGATCTCCGCTCTCTGGAAATTAGTGACAGGACTCAAGTAAACAGCATGGAGTTGTGTCAGGGAGGTTTAGGTTGGATATCAGGAAAAGGTTCTTCCCCACAGCGGGTGGTTGGGCACTGAACAGGCTCCCCAAGGCAGTGGTCACAGCACCAGAGTGACAGAGCTCATGGAGCGCTTGGACAATGCTCTCAGGCAGAGTGGGATTGTTGGGAGTGTCCTGTACAGGACCAAGAGTTGGGCTTTGACGATCCTCGTGGATCCCTTCCAGCTCAGGATGTTCTGTGATTCTCTTTATCTCACTGTGAGCACAGCAGCCCGTGGTGCTCAACTCACAGCTCTTAAAACCCCAGCACAATGTAAGAACGGTCGGAGCTAAGGACAGGGCANCCGGCGGGCGGGCGGCGCGGGTGCGGGGCCGCCCTTGGCGGCCGGCGAGCGCGGGTAGCGGCGGCGTCGCAAGTGCGGATGAAGGGCGCAGGAGGACGGAGGGAACAGTCCTGGCCACAGACACGGCAACATGGCGACACAAACACAAAAATGGTCACAAAATCACAGAGTCGCAGTCGCAGGTTGCCCAAGGAAAGTGGCTGCTCCCTTCCTGGAAGTGTCCAAAGCTAGGTTGGAAGGGACTCCTGGTCTAGTGGAAGGTATTTCTGCCCATGGCAGCGGAGTTGGAACTGTGTGATCTTCAAAATCCCCTTCCAACCAAAACCATTCTATGATCCCAGAATACATGGTACAGGGTTGTGTTCAGATTATTCTGGAATATTTCTAGTGATGGAGACTCCACAGCCTCTCTGGACAATCTGTTCCTGTGTGCGGTCACTGCACAGGAAATTTTTTCCTCATCTTCAGGTGGAACTTCCTGTGCATCAGTTTGTGCTCATTGTCTCTTGCCCTATTGCTTGGCACCACTGAGCAGAGCCTGGTTTATTTTCTTGGCAGCCTCCCTGCAGACACTGACAGACATTGATTAGGTCCCCTCTCAGTTATCTCTTCTCAAGGCTGAACAGGGTCTGTCTGCTGTTTGGGCACAGGGGAGGGACACAGACCTGTGTCTGTGAAGGGGTCACAGGAAAAAGTGGGTTTGGAGCCTTTGTAGTTTCAGAAAGGAGCTGGAATGTGTTACAACAGAGCTTGTGGCACAAAACAAGTAGAAGGCAAATAAAGGGCCTAAACAGCCCTGCTTTTGGTTGTATCTCATCCAGGATGGTGGGGAAGTCATACCTGGCTGTGGCCTGTGTTCATCTACTTCTCATTTTGCTTTTCTTGTTGTTTCTCCATCTGTTTATTAAATGTCTTTGATTTTGTCTTCCCTGACCTCACACAGCAAACACTCCCAGTGCTGGAGCGTGTTCTCTCCCTTGGGAACGTTGAGTGAAGATGGTGGCAGAAGGGTCCCCATGTGTCACCCCACCCCATAGGCCCTGGTCCTGCCACGCTCTCCCTCCTCACCAGGGCTGCCCACAAATTGTCTGTGCCACATGTTACAGATGGGGCATCGCCTGTGCCTCCATAGGCCCTGTGTTGAGGTTCATCCCCAGGTGATACCTGAAGTCAAACCCTTTTTTAATTCTTTACAACACTGTATATCAGCCACTGTATTCCCTTGGAAGTTGGCAACAATATAAAAACATAGTTGGTGCTTTTGGAGTGGAACACAGCTGGGTGATGGGGCAGGCAGAGGGTACTTGGCTCCTGCAAAGGGCTTTTTTGGTGCCCAGTGCTATCTTGTGGGATGCAGGATCCCACCCAACCTTCTGGACCACGCTTGCTGTGCAGCTGAGCTCCTCCAGACACATTTTGGTGTTACTTGTTGGAATTGGGATTTAAGTACAACACGTTTGGCTGGTGCCTCTATTTTGGTGTTGTGCTTTGCATCTGAGTGATGGGTGAAATGGTTCCCTTGACTGTTTTGGCACTGTGTATTCCCAAGATTGGCTTCTATATATTGGGCATGAATTATTTAGGACATCACTGGAAGAAACAGTTGCCTACTATGTTTTTGATAAGTGCTAGTATTTTTTACATTGATTCTGACTTTTTTTCCCCCTTCATTTATTGGCTTATAGTATTTTAGAATAAAATAAAGGAGAAACTTTGTTTAAAGTTGGGCAGTTCCTTTGTTTCTTTAGGAGCAGTCATTTTTTTCCCATTGTCTTCTGTTTCTCTTTTTGAGTTGCAGTCACTTTTGTATTGATTGCACAAGGAGCAATGGCTTTTATGCTTTGCAGGGAACAGCACACAGATCTTTTGCAGCAGTGTTTATGTTATTTGCCTGTTGGCCTTTGCATTTGCTCAGAGGCCTATTAATTAGTTTTATTTATGACAGACACTTTTAGGTCTCTTGCATGCTTTTTTAATCTTGTCCCCAGCTCTATTCCTTCGGCAGTGTGCTCTGGAGCTAAGGAATGCTGTTTATTCTTTGCATGCCTTGTTTGGGAAGAAAAGGATGGTTGGGTTTTTTTCTGCTAAGTAAAGATGATGTTCCAAGAGCTCAGACATTGCACACATGAGTGAATGTTGCTTGTGTGAGTGGCTGAGTTGGGATTAGCTCACAAAAATTGAAGACAAAAAAAATTGA
The DNA here is from genome assembly GCA_013400655.1 of Mystacornis crossleyi. NCBI lineage: Eukaryota > Metazoa > Chordata > Aves > Passeriformes > Timaliidae > Mystacornis > Mystacornis crossleyi. The sequence goes on along the minus strand of VYZQ01015944.1, from coordinate 4,744 downwards.
ACCAGCTCCAACATACAGTTATTGCAGACAGTCCCTCCAGTGATGGGTGGAAAGTGGAAAGTATGTGCAGCTCCCTTGTAAGCAGATAACCTGGCTGTCACCATAGCTCTTTTCCTGATCCCTAATAAAGATTGGTTTGCAGCCACAGCTGGAGGTCTGCCCTCTTCCAAAATTCACATCATTCGTAACCATTATAGTTCCGGCCATTCTCGCTGTTCATAGAAACACCCACACCCTGTCAACCTTGCTGGGTTTGGTATCCTCAGCTCATTGTGGCAGTAAAAGCCACAGATTCATTATGTACTGTGGGAGAAAAATTTCTTCGTTCTCCCATTTCTGGATTTGCCACTTTTTAATTGGCTAAGAAATAAGTTGCTAGGTGTGAGAAGAGTAAGGGAACTGAGTTTTAATTTTCCTGGGTGAAGTTATTGCTGAAATGTTGTGGTTTGGTTTGTAACCTATGAAACACTAGTTAATTACCCTACCCAGCATTTATTGCCTGTAAATATTTGCCCAGATTTTCATATGCATGCATATTTCAACAGTAACAGGGAGAAAAGGAGCTGGCTATACACATGTGATATGCACTACTAAATGTGAAAAAAAAAAATTCAGGGAGAATACTTATATCTCAAATATTTATATGAAGAAGTAAGGCCTGGTGGTGACCATAATTTAATGTGGTCTTACAGCATTCAAAAGGATCCAAAAATTTTTTTTTTTCCAAAATGGATCTCAAATGATTGTTTCCTTCCTTACAAGAGGCATCAGGGCAGTGAGAAGCCCTGTGATGACCCCCAATAACTCTTTCTTGAAGAGTGACAGTATGGATGTGCTACAGGTGGGGTCCAGACCCTGCACTCCCCTGATGATGCTCACATGCATCAAGAGGTTTGTTTTCTCCTTGCAGTTCCTGGGTGGACACATCTTGTGTGGTCAGTGCCCCAGACAGTGATCATGGGCATCCCAAGTAACGCCACCCTCCTCGTTACCATTTTTGCAGCCGTGGGAGGCCACAAACAGGGCTGGAAGTTCAACTACAGATTTCCAGATCCCCTTCTTCCCCAGTAACAGCTGTTAGTTACTAAATGCTACCCAGAGCAAGGTGGCTTTCTATAGATTTGTGTAGTGCTGTATTTCCTCGCTCCTTTACTTGCTAAATTGCCTGCCCTCCCCACGTTGTTCTCCCTTCCCTGCCCCTAGTCCTGGCCACTCCCTCGGGTTCTCCCTGTTGGTCCCAATACCCCAACTGGGCCCATATACTGCCCCTGCGCCCTGAAACCATTAGTCCATGTGCTCTCTCCACCCCTCTCATCCCCATATAAAACCCCAGGCCTCTGCCATGTGGCGCTCTCTCTGCCTTTGGGACCATGTGAATAAAGATCCTCTGAGGTCCCCATGCGGGGAGCCTTCTTGCCTCATTTATTGCCGCCGTGTTGTGGAGCCGACAGCTAGCCGGAGCAGTGCAGGGCAGCTCGGAAGGGCTACGGGAAGCGAAACAGCCACTCCCCCCGAACAAGCCTCGCTGCACCCTCCGGGAAGGTCTGCAGCTTGCCTGCCATCGCAGGAAACAAACAAACTGCAACACGTCTGTGTGCTGTTGCTCCTGCTTGTGTCCTGGCTCTTGGAGCCGTGCCCAGGCCACCCTGATGTCCAGCAGGACAGTCAGACACAGCACGTCTGGCTGGGGCTGAGCTGCCACAAGGTGCCAGTGTTTCAGAGCAATAACTGCGCGATATCTCTGCCTTCTGAGTGTTTGCTTTACTGGGCTCTTTTTCCCCCTCAGGGTGCCAAGTGAAGCCCTGCTATCGCTGACTGTTGACTGAAATCTTTGGGGACTGCCAGCCTTCTGCAGGGGCACAGACCACCCAAACTCTGCTGTGTCCTCTCCCCAGCCACTGCCTGGTTTTCAGACCCCGGTGTCCAGCCAGACACCACTTTGCTGCTGGCAGAGATATATAACATTCCCATTATGGCAATGTCAGGAGCCAAGTATTTTGCTTGCCAGTGCCATCAAGGGAGCCAGGGACCATGTCTGTCACTGATCCCTCTGCTTGTCCAGACCTTCTGAGTGCAGGGGCTCCTTTCTCTCAGCACACAAAGGGAAAAGCTCCCATCATTCAGGGTATGTGTCACTTTCCAGCAGCAGGTCACAGAGTTGCCTTTCCTCTCCAAGGAGGTCCTGCAGCCCTACATAGTTCTTCCAGGCTTCAGAGACAGGGACCACCCTGGCACTGTGAGCATCCTCTGCCAGCAGATCAGGATCTGCAGCAGGACCCAGGACTGGACCCAGGTGCTGCTGGGTGACTTTAAGTCCCATTGCAGAAGGTATGAAGGGCCCTGGGAGCTGTTTGACCTGTCCATGCTGTAATGAAGAGCTCTTTGTGCACAGCCACAATGCTGTGAGGTGCAGGCTTATCTCAGCAATACCAGTTATGCTTTCATACCTTGCTGTCATCCTCAGGCATCTTCAAGGCCAGTGAATTTGTTTCATTTGCAGGGCTGGTTTAACTGAACTTGGGTAAAGATGGCACTTGAATCACATCTGGCTCCATTATTCGCCCTTCAGTAGTGCAAGTGTTGACAGCAATACTCACAGTGGCACTGTGTAAGCATACAAATGTTAGGCATTGATTTCTTCTGAATAAGCTCCTAGAAACTGCCAGTTTTCCTAGGTAATTACTGTTGGCATAGGTATGGCTGTTGTCTCGGGAAGTCTGGCTCTCAGAAACTACAGTCTGTGTCAGCAAGGAGTGAAAACCGCAGGGTCAAGCTCTCTGCTAGTGCAGCTCCACAGGCTGGCTGGTGTTAGACAAGCCCTGGCATCAGTGTAAGAACAGCTAGAAAATGCCCTTGGAGTGGGATTTCTGCATCTCTTGACCTCTGTGATCTTCTGTCCTCCTTTCTGTGTTGCTAATTGCATCTGATCAGCCAAGTATTTGTTTCACAGCAATTGATATAATTTATTCCCTTGCATATTTTCAAATCAATAAATCCTTGTTTGGAAGGACAACATTTTACATAGTGCCCAAATTAAGTCTTTTTAGAGTCAGGATGTTCCAACAAACAGACATGTTGGGGGAGTTTATTACTCTGAGAAGAGAGGGTGAAACCACATCATTACTTAAGAGATCTGAAAAGCTATCAATATGTAATGGCCATGAGAAATCAAAATCAAAGGTAGGGGCAGTGGCGGAGCCTCTTCCTTTTCTCCACACCTCTGGCAGCCCTCGGTGCAGGGAAGGGTGATGGCATACTGCTGCCTGAGGCTGGATGTATTTAACACTATTACCTCAGGAAATCTCAGGGGAAAAGCTCTTGCTGAACAGGTGAGAAACCAGGGGATTTGGTGCCATGAAGAGATGCAGCAAGCTCCTGGGTGGAATGGCTGTAATGCAGAGTGAGAGAGAATGCTGCCAGCACAGGGAAGTGAAATCCTGCTCAGTGTCTGCCCCATCATCAAACCAAGAGACACTGAAATGACATTTATGGAGATGCGTAAATATGCACACACACAAATGTTTTATGCTTGACGCTTTTGTTTCAGATCCTGTGTTCCAGCTCACCTGTTACAAGCAGAAAGGGGGATACACATCTTGGAGGGTCCATGGGAGATGGTAGCCTGTGAGTCTGAAATCAAAGTGAGGTCTGTTTGTTGCATCTTTTCTCCTAAGTATTGATTTAGTTTCAGAAAACAGATACTCTAGACCAACCCACTGATGTATTTGTTTCATACACAGCAACAGCACCCAGTGTTTCCTGCGATAAATGGTGTCAATATTATCACAGGCTGGTGCTGGATCTGGCCTACATAGAGCACAAACATTGATACCTCCTCCAGACTGCTGCAAGTTGTAGAGGGGTGCTATGCACAGGGTAAGGTGTTCTGCTGTTTAAGGTATCCCATTGCACACAGAAATCCACAAATACTCTTTAAGATTTGACGGCTCCAGCTGTGTGTCTGTGTCTGCCTTTGTTTTTTAGGTAATTTGTGCTATACTCTTTCACCTTATGATTGCTTTTATTGTATATGGATCCTTCTGTTCAGCACTTCTCCGTTGACTATGATTACTACCCCATCAACTGAAAACGCTCATGTACTGTATAATTATCTGCTTTGCTACAATGCCTCTCACTGGTAATTACACACACGTCAGCTCTTTCACTACCTTTCTAAGACTTTAAGAAGTGCTGATTACTCTTGCCCAGGCTCTGTCCAAACTGGAGGGGTTTTACATGCCTAAAATGGTATCTTTTTCCCTGCAGCAGCCCTGGCATAATCTGGATGTTGACTGTCGTGTGATCTTTAAACAAACTATCTGGTTGGAATTCATTGGGGTTTACGTGTGCTGGTGGCAAAAAGCTTATTTAAATCCTCAGGTTGTTGGTGCGTTGATGTGTTAGTTATCAGTTTACTGACATAGCTTGAAATGAAGAACAAGGAATTTGAAATCTTTCAGTCCTCTGGGAAGTTACTCCATTTTCTTCCTCCTTAGATCAGCCTTGTCAGCCTTCCCTGTGGTTCCAGAGTGACTTTTGTCCTTAGCTGATTTTTTAAGCCTCGTTTTCTTAAGCAAGTCTGTTACAGTGGCCAAGCCCACTTCTGGGCTGTGGCAATCAAATGCCAATCAAGCCCTCGCCATCCAGTGGGTGGATTTCCCCACCCAGGATAGGGAGTCAGAGGGCGGGCCAGAGGGCGGCATCGAGGTATAAGCCGCATGCCACTGGGTGGTACCTGAGTCCA
>VYZQ01015929.1:11934-26297 GCA_013400655.1 Mystacornis crossleyi | reverse complement strand
ATATATATATATATATATAAGTAAAGACCTGTTATTCCTATTTCTCATATATTTTGCCTGAAAGCCCCTCATTTTCAAAATTGTAATAGTTCGGGAGGAAGGGGGTTACATTTTTCCATTCTGGGGTGGGAGAGGGACTCCTGCCTTCCTTAATAGACACCTGTCCAAACCAGGACATGATAAAAGCAGATAGCAATGGTATTGAATGCATAATTTCCTATGCACCTAACATGGAAATCAAGCACTAATTACAGCTCTCTGCCACAGTGCTTGACACAGAGTACAGCACCAGTGGACCCAGAGCTAAGCAGCATAATAAAAATACTACTGGCACTCAACCCAAAAACCAGATTAGCTTTTTTAAGTATTCCAACAACAGCGCAGCTGTATTACAGAAGAGTTCATTTTATACTTACAAATCTGGTTTCTGTCCTTCCTGCAGTTCGTGTGGAGGCACAGGATAAAGTGCTTCATATTTTCTCTCTTCTCCCGAGCCATGAATTGCAAATGCATTGAACTTGCCAGCGCATGGTGGAAAATAACTCCAAGGAAGAAGAGCTTTACCCTCCCATTTGGTTTTCATTCTGGTCACCTCAAACTCCAAAGGAAGCTCTTCCTGTTAAAGGAGGAGAAAAAAAGAAGCGTTATTGGCCATCTTCTGATCAGAAAACAGGTAAATAAAAATCATTATGAATGTACTTGACCACTTACTTTCCATACTTCTCTTCTGCCAGAAAGCAGCAGCAGTAAGTACTGCCCATGGCTGTCAAAGAATCAGAGCACAGTTTTCCTAAAATTATGTCAAGTTATCAGTGCATTATACTGCCAAAAACATGTACATTTCCCATATTGAAACAGTTTCTGTGTCTAGTCTCCCTCACACACATATCTCACAAGCATTAGAACTGTAAGCGTAAATTAACATTTGTGACTTTTTCAGTGCTGTACTTACGGACAAAGCTCAACTTCTAAATACTGCTCAGTTCTGTCATTCAGAAAGAATGCTTCTACAACTGAAAAAAAACCAAACCAAACAAACAAACAAAAGAAACCCACCAGGCTGTCAGTATTTCACATTAACTATTTGGTAGTATCCTGAGATCTTCATATCCCATTAATACAACTCTATTTTCACAGATTTTGGCCTGTTTGACTTGCGACTGACACGTACACAGCAGCTATAATCCAAATATTCAAAATGCAGTGCCATAATTCTAACTTCAGGAGCTTTTATTTTTAATGGCTATGATCACAAAGAGCTTAATAAACTACTGTATGAACTTTATTAGCTTTACCAATTCCAGTTTTGAAAACACTCACCCTGATGCAGCAGGAAAATAAGGCAAAGAGGATCATACACTCACAACAGAGCACACAACCCATAACTAAAACTGTTAAATCTCAAAAATAGTAAGAAAGCATTTAGCTCTTAAATGTTTTTTCCCAATAGAAGGATATTTTGGACAGAGGATTACTGTCCCAGGTATACTTGAAAGCCACATATTAAATTTGAATCACGTTTCAGGAACACAAAGTAGAACTACAATGGTGTTTCTTGTGTAAAATTACAATGGTGCTTCTCACAGCAATGACATTACTAGAAAGCTTTAGTTAGAATTATGATAAGACTGATATCTTTATTTTTACTTAAGCATATTTACTATAATAATATCAAAGATATATTATAATAGTATCAATACTGTTTTAGTAGAGCTTGAATCAGAGTAGCTCAACGATCAGGAAGTAAAGAACTGCTGGAAATACTCAATTCCTGCATTATTCAAAGCAATGGGTAAAAGTGGCAGTACCAACAGGAAAGGAAAAAAAAAAAAGAAAACCATCACTACTATGAGAATTTTCCCCATTCCATTTGGGTGCAATTTCGAATTGCATTTCATGAGGCGTAATTTCTGTGTTGCACACCTTCGTATTCCTCAAAGGAACTTTGGAAAAACGATTAAAACACTTTACTTCTTAAAGCAAAAAGGACTTTAGGATTTCACTTCTCCTGCCACAAAGGCATTTTAACATATATATGCCACGAAATTATTTTGATACCCAAGTAAGTCAAGCCTCTGATAGTTCACAAGTTCTATCAGTAACCCAAAAACTAAGTTTGACTGCATAGACTATTGATAGGATCAGGAATTCAACTTCAACACTGATTTAATGAAATCAACCCAGATCACTGAACTCCAGTTTTGGGGTTTTTTTGAAAAAAATAACCATCACAGACTCCTAAAAAAAAGACCAGGCATATTAACATCATAATAGAGGAACACTGGTGCCTGCAGAAATCAGATATATTTGCAGCAGAAGAGTTACACTTACCCTCATAGTCCCACAGTCCACCAAAGGGTTTCCCTGGCTCTCCAGGTGGTGCTGGAGGGTCATTAAAGAAAGGAGCATGAACTTCCATCAGCAGTCCTGCATTGTCCGGCCTCAGCCCAATCGTAACCGGCTCGTGGCTCACAGGAAAACCATCCCATGTGTGTTTAATTCTAAATTCCATCTTCAGATGCTACACAAATGAAAAAGGGAAGTTCTGCCAAAGAAGATCTCAGGTTCCATCTCAGCACGAACTGCCCAGGAAAAAAAAAAAACAAAAACTACACTTTGGTATAAAGTAGATAATCAAATCATGTTTTTAGACATAAGAATTGAAACAAATTAGCTTTGTAAAAAAACTGAACACACAGTTACATAAACGCTTCTTCTCATAGGTTCTTATACCTGCAAGGTTACAAATTGCTCTGAAATCTTAAGCTTAAAGCTTTTCTACCATACACCACAAATAAATACCTTCCAAAACCATCAGAAATGTTTATCAAGAGAAAAAAATAAACAGTCTCCCCAACATGATCTTAGAGGATTTTGTAACATCAGAAAAATAGACTGAGAGGGAAAAACCTTTAATGTTTCAGACACAAGAAAATGAAGCAACTAGCTAAAGCTTTCCTTGGCAGTCATTGCAAACCAGCCTTTCCTTAAACACCTCCAGGGACGGTGACTCCACCACCTCCCTGGGCAGCTGGTTCCAAAGTCTAATCAGCATTTCTATAATGGAATTTTTCCTAAAGTCCAACCTGACCCCCCCTGATGCCGCCTCAGGCTGTCCTCTCCTCCTGCCGCTGCCTCCCTGGGAGGCGTGGCCGGCCCCCTACAGCCTCCAACGGGCAGCAGCTCCCAGGGGGCCGCGCATCGCTCCCGCTTCCCGTCCCCCGCTCTGCTACGCCGGTCACAAACTGGTTTCCTGAAGGGAAGTTCAAACGCGTCAGTGCCTATCATCAACCCATAAACCCCTCAAGGAAAGTTTACCCAGGGATTTCTCACCCCTCCGTCTCAGCGCCCCGCCATGTCCGCTCCCCACGTGACGGAGGCGGCGTTGGCGGCCGGGGCCGGCGCTGAGGGCGGGCGGGAGCTGCCCCGCCCCGGCCCTCGGCGGTTGCGAGGCTCCGCCGCGGGGCCCTGGCGCTGGCTGTGGCTCCGGCGGCACCGGGGTTGTGTCCCTCCCGAGCGGCGCTGCTGGCACCGGGCTGCGGGGAGGGAGCAGAGGGGCGGCTCTCCCCGCTGCCCCCGCCCCAGGGCACCGGCGGGTGAGGAGAGCGCGTCCCGCCCCGGCGCCTGCGAGCTGCCGCCTCCGCGCATCCAGGACGGGTCTCGCCTTCCCTCCCCGCCAGCGGCCGGACAAACGGCATTTCGCCGGGGCTTCGCGGGGCTTGCTTGGGGAACGCTGGGAACACGGCACGGCCGGGTAAGTGTTGGTAGTGTGGGTGTATGTTCCGTAGCAGTGAAGGTTTATATTCCGCAGCTTTCCCAGTGTTCGCTGCAGTGAGTAACAGCATGGATAGTACTTTCATTTAGCTAAACAGTAATAATTAAAAGCTGCTGATGAGGGTAATAGCCAAAAACACGTGTTTTTGTATGAATGCCTCTTTAGTTATGAAAGCACGGCGTTTCCCATGCTTTACTTACGCTTGAAGGCTCTCTTGCCAGTTATTCATGAAATTTGCTTTACCGACTAAAATCGGTATTTTTAATTATGTGTTATCAGATAAGATATTGATGGGTTTAATATAACTTAATATGACTTAGTCAGAGTACATCTCAATTACTTACCAACAAAGTAACTGGCCCCAAAAAATTGCTTCTGCAGAGTTTGTTTTCCTGTAAGTAGGAGATGGGATAGGTGCATTGTCCCAAGGACTGTCACTGTCCCTAATTAGTGCTGCAGGAAAACTTGGCAGTACAGCAGTATAAGACCAGGTCACGGTGCATGCATGTTTGCGGCTGTGCATCGCTCAAACCTCAGAATTTAAGTGGGTACCAAGTTTCGTGTGATGGCCTTGGGAGGCCAAAGGTGAAAGACCAACTTTTGATTCCAAGGATTTCAGTAGCAGAAAAGCTTCTGTCTGATATAACAGAGTCATTCTGATTCAAAAATCTGTATTTTTCTTGAGCTTTGCAAGAGTATTTATGGGGCTGTGATGTGAACAAATTATGTTTTTTCAAATATTGGAATTTTGCCTTTTCATACGTATTTACTTTGTAGCTTATTTTATAATTCTTTAGACTATATGTAGAGCTCATTGAATTCCCTGTGAAGTGGTAAGAATTGCCCTTCCTATCAAGGGATTTAATCCTCTTTTTAAAAAAAATACTTATACGTTTTTACAAGTGCTAAAAGACAGATCTGAAGTTGGCTTCTATGCCAGCTGAGCCCTAAGTTGTTTTAGGCCTACCCTAAGTCTGATACATGGATTGATGTTTCTCTTGCTTCATGAATGTGAAATCAAAGTTCTAAAACACTGAATGTGTGTAATACAGCTGAAAAGAGGTTCTCTAAACAGTATTATATGTAGCGTTGTAGAAAAAGTGCTTGTTGTGTTAAATATGTAGCTGTAAAGAAGGTTGAGTTTTACCTGAATTCTTTTTGAAGTATCAGTAGCCAGACCTACAAATCATAATCCTCCATTCCATTATGTATTTTTGTGATACACTGCTACGCACGCAGAACGTTTGTCAGAATATATTTAATACTTCACTATTGAAGGTGCACTTCTATAAGTGATGTTTAAAATCTGTCTATTTTTGCACCTATGGCATCTTATGTTTACATACTTTGGCTGGTAAGGGCAGTAACTTTCCCTTTCCTGTTCCCTGGCATTCCTTTGCTGTTACCTCCTTTCTATCCCCATTGTCTTTTTCCTATATCCTCCTTTAGAAGTTAAAAACTAGTAAAAGAACTATGGGATGTGTATCAAGAAAAATAGGCAAGAAGTTGTTTAAATCAAAATAATAGCCACTGCTTTCCCTACTTCCTTTTTCTTCTTCATTACCCATTCCAGTTACAGAAGGGTTAGTCTGATTCTTACAAAACAGAACAAAAATGTTTCTTAAAGAAAGTGGAGTGTGAAAAGAATGAAATTCATTATTATTGTTGTTGTTGTTATTATTATTACAGTTCCTGTAGGTTTTTTCAAGTCCTGGAGTTTTTTTTAAACAGTTGTGCTAAACAGAAGAATTTTAGAAGCATTTTTTTTCCCTCGAAGCACTATAGTGTTAAACTTATTTCTGACTGCCAGTCAGGTTTATGTGGATAAAGGCCTGTGTTATAGCCATGATTCTCAAACGTGGTGTTTTTCAGCTCAGTGGCTAAAAATGGCACTTGGATACCATGAAACTGATGAGGTTCTGAGAGTTACTGCTGAGCAGGTATGTGAACTCAGGGATGGAAGTAGTAAGAATTTTTTTGATTAGGTTTTGTNCCAAAACCATCAGAAATGTTTATCAAGAGAAAAAAATAAACAGTCTCCCCAACATGATCTTAGAGGATTTTGTAACATCAGAAAAATAGACTGAGAGGGAAAAACCTTTAATGTTTCAGACACAAGAAAATGAAGCAACTAGCTAAAGCTTTCCTTGGCAGTCATTGCAAACCAGCCTTTCCTTAAACACCTCCAGGGACGGTGACTCCACCACCTCCCTGGGCAGCTGGTTCCAAAGTCTAATCAGCATTTCTATAATGGAATTTTTCCTAAAGTCCAACCTGACCCCCCCTGATGCCGCCTCAGGCTGTCCTCTCCTCCTGCCGCTGCCTCCCTGGGAGGCGTGGCCGGCCCCCTACAGCCTCCAACGGGCAGCAGCTCCCAGGGGGCCGCGCATCGCTCCCGCTTCCCGTCCCCCGCTCTGCTACGCCGGTCACAAACTGGTTTCCTGAAGGGAAGTTCAAACGCGTCAGTGCCTATCATCAACCCATAAACCCCTCAAGGAAAGTTTACCCAGGGATTTCTCACCCCTCCGTCTCAGCGCCCCGCCATGTCCGCTCCCCACGTGACGGAGGCGGCGTTGGCGGCCGGGGCCGGCGCTGAGGGCGGGCGGGAGCTGCCCCGCCCCGGCCCTCGGCGGTTGCGAGGCTCCGCCGCGGGGCCCTGGCGCTGGCTGTGGCTCCGGCGGCACCGGGGTTGTGTCCCTCCCGAGCGGCGCTGCTGGCACCGGGCTGCGGGGAGGGAGCAGAGGGGCGGCTCTCCCCGCTGCCCCCGCCCCAGGGCACCGGCGGGTGAGGAGAGCGCGTCCCGCCCCGGCGCCTGCGAGCTGCCGCCTCCGCGCATCCAGGACGGGTCTCGCCTTCCCTCCCCGCCAGCGGCCGGACAAACGGCATTTCGCCGGGGCTTCGCGGGGCTTGCTTGGGGAACGCTGGGAACACGGCACGGCCGGGTAAGTGTTGGTAGTGTGGGTGTATGTTCCGTAGCAGTGAAGGTTTATATTCCGCAGCTTTCCCAGTGTTCGCTGCAGTGAGTAACAGCATGGATAGTACTTTCATTTAGCTAAACAGTAATAATTAAAAGCTGCTGATGAGGGTAATAGCCAAAAACACGTGTTTTTGTATGAATGCCTCTTTAGTTATGAAAGCACGGCGTTTCCCATGCTTTACTTACGCTTGAAGGCTCTCTTGCCAGTTATTCATGAAATTTGCTTTACCGACTAAAATCGGTATTTTTAATTATGTGTTATCAGATAAGATATTGATGGGTTTAATATAACTTAATATGACTTAGTCAGAGTACATCTCAATTACTTACCAACAAAGTAACTGGCCCCAAAAAATTGCTTCTGCAGAGTTTGTTTTCCTGTAAGTAGGAGATGGGATAGGTGCATTGTCCCAAGGACTGTCACTGTCCCTAATTAGTGCTGCAGGAAAACTTGGCAGTACAGCAGTATAAGACCAGGTCACGGTGCATGCATGTTTGCGGCTGTGCATCGCTCAAACCTCAGAATTTAAGTGGGTACCAAGTTTCGTGTGATGGCCTTGGGAGGCCAAAGGTGAAAGACCAACTTTTGATTCCAAGGATTTCAGTAGCAGAAAAGCTTCTGTCTGATATAACAGAGTCATTCTGATTCAAAAATCTGTATTTTTCTTGAGCTTTGCAAGAGTATTTATGGGGCTGTGATGTGAACAAATTATGTTTTTTCAAATATTGGAATTTTGCCTTTTCATACGTATTTACTTTGTAGCTTATTNTTCTCACCTCGCAGTAAAAGTGTTCTGCTTAGTAGGACTGAGAAATTCTTCATTTAAACCACAACCAACTTTTTTCAGTTGTCATTAATCTATAAATTGTCCAGGCTATGCTTTCCCTACTTCCTTTTTCTTCTTCATTACCCATTCCAGTTACAGAAGGGTTAGTCTGATTCTTACAAAACAGAACAAAAATGTTTCTTAAAGAAAGTGGAGTGTGAAAAGAATGAAATTCATTATTATTGTTGTTGTTGTTATTATTATTACAGTTCCTGTAGGTTTTTTCAAGTCCTGGAGTTTTTTTTAAACAGTTGTGCTAAACAGAAGAATTTTAGAAGCATTTTTTTTCCCTCGAAGCACTATAGTGTTAAACTTATTTCTGACTGCCAGTCAGGTTTATGTGGATAAAGGCCTGTGTTATAGCCATGATTCTCAAACGTGGTGTTTTTCAGCTCAGTGGCTAAAAATGGCACTTGGATACCATGAAACTGATGAGGTTCTGAGAGTTACTGCTGAGCAGGTATGTGAACTCAGGGATGGAAGTAGTAAGAATTTTTTTGATTAGGTTTTGTGATAAACAGCTTTGCAAATGTGGAGCACACCCTGCTTCACTGTTGTCTGGCCCTGTTTTGGATCCATCATGCAGCGCAGCAACAGCAAAACAGAACGGCCCTAGCAGTGAATTAGGGTATTTTTGGTGCATTTTTAAATGTTTTATCCCTGAAAGAGCACTTGATTTGTAATTAAGTAGACCTTCTCACTTTTATAGACTTCCCTTTCCTAAGAGATTGGTCTCATATTGAGGTAACCATAAGCCTGTCTGAAAGCTTGTGCAAAATCTGGGGCTTCAGCACTTTCCTGGTGCTGAAATGCATAGAAATGAACCAAGCACTTGCACAAACCTATGACTGTTCTTTTAAGATTGAGTTGATTTTCCCTCAGATGCAATTATGCTTTAGATCAGAGCATCTCCAGGAAAAAAAAAATCTTTTTTTTTTTAATATTGAGCCAGCACTTAAGGGTTTTTGAAAATAAACCTGAAAGTGGTTCTGTGGTATATGGTGTACAGAGACATTACAGTACAGACAGTTTTGGGCTTCATGTAAAAGTGGAAAACTACATACAGTTATATGCAAGTACTAATAAGCAAATTATTCCATTACAGGAATACTCCCATGGTGGTAATGGCACATCAGGATCCAGGATGAAAGACCAAAGGTAACTGCTTCCAAGTGATAAGTGGGAATACTGCAGTGTATTTGAAGGAAATTGTCAAATGCTCATAAGAGTGTAAATATCCAGGTGAATCGGCTCTTGTGTGTGCACGGTGTCTGTAGAGGTGTTACTGTAAAAGTTGTTTTTAGGTGGTGTTGTGTTTATTCAGTAAATTAAATTACTGACTTTGCTACCACAATCTGTAAAATAAAGGATGAGAGAGGAATGAAGGAATTCAGTTCTGTAGTCTAAATTTTGAGAGAATAAACAGAAGTTCTGGTAAGATTGTAGTGATCTAGGTAACACAGGTAACTACTGTCTGTTGAGATCAGGGGGATGTTTTTAAATTTTTTTTTTGACACTCTTAAACTAACAGTTGTCTATCAGTAAATGGTTTCATGATCACTGTAATTTCCTCTTACAAAAATAACCTAGCCTTTCTTGTTAGCTTTTAATACAGAATTTTCAGAATTTCCTATCAATTTTGAAAGTATTAGGAGGGAAGAAGTATAGCAGTAGAACTACAGTGCTCTGCATTGTCTTGTAGACCACTTTACTATTCTATGTGAAAGCAGCAATGAAGTCTAGTCCTGTAATATTTGGAATTCTGTGTGAATCTATGAAATATTAATGTTGTATTAATGGTCATTTATAATGTCCAATTAAATGTTCTGTTTCTGTTATATAGGACCCTTGCTGTTAATGTTCATTATTTAAAAGTAATGATTAAATTTGTTCATTTGATTCTGGGGAATGTCGAGCTTGGAACTCAAGGAAAGTGACTATTTTGTTCTGGTCTCTAGATTAAGAGTTCTTTAAAACTTGTAATTAGTAGAGCATTTCAGCATTTACAAAACTCATTCTGAGCATGTTTTTCGACTTCTTAGCTTGTCAGCTCTAATCAGAGAGTGTGATAAACACGTGGAGGAGGTGAAAGCACAGCTGCAGCTTTATCAGGTATGGGCATTCCTGACCTTTCAGACTGGATCTTCTTTAGTGGTCTGAATATGTAGGCCGCTAGTTTTTGTCATGCTTCACAGAGCTGCTGGACCGCGGGCTGCCTCAAGGGCACGAATGGTGAGCTTTCTGTGAAAAGGTTGGGAGATTGTCCAATTGCAACAGTGTATTCTCGTGGGGGTTGAGGTGGAAGGGAACCGTCCTCCTTTCAGCCACAGGAAACATTTTAATGCTTCGTGAAGCATCACTTCATGACTGAAAAGTGATGTTAAGACCTTCGGCATACAGAAATAAATTTTTACTTGTGATCGACGTGCAAAAGTTATACACTGGTTTTGGTTTAATGCACTTTGTTTGTTTGATCAGTCCGTCCTAAAGATTTTGCAAATAGTCTTCTAGCTTGATCAATTTCAGAAAGCAACAGAAGCACTACAGCTTTCTTGCACTCATAAACAAAACAGCCAACTAATTTGATTCCTATAACTGGAGTTTCTCCTCAGTTAATTCCTAAACTTTTCTCATATGCTTACAGCATAAAAGATGAGTTATCCACCATACCCCTAAAAGAACTTGAGTTAACTAAAAATCAATCTGTAAGAGCCATAAGAATTTCCAAAGGTTAAGTTTAATGACCGTTATAACTTCCAAATGCTGAGATGTAACAGGACTTGGCAGCTGTTAAATTTAAGTGGCATCCTGTGACTTGCCTTAAAAAAGCAATTGACTTTCATTTACTGTATTGTGCTGAATTAAATTGTCCATCTTTTACAGTGTCAGTCAGAAATACAGGATGAAAGTGTTACCAGAGTCTGTGTAACTTAAATGATTGCTTACTTTTGCATGTCTTTGTATCAGGCACAAATGAGTGAGATGAAGCTAAAATTGGAAGAAGTCACCAAGGAAAATGAAAGGTAAATAATTGCACTGCCATGTTACTACTACTGTTTCTCATGATTTCTAGACATTGAAAATCTTTTTTTTCTAGGACCTTGAAATCTTCAACTGCTAAGTAAATTCAGGATCTTAATGTTAAGAGTCTTTAAGTGCTTAATATAGATTACAGCACCAGGTATAGGAGATTTTACCATGTCACTAAAAGAAATAAATGTGAAACTTCCATTCCAAACTGTCCATTGCGTTTATAGAACATAAATTAATAGATTTAAATTTGACTTAGAAGGAAGTAGAATGTACAGGTGGGAGGTACAGTGTATTTCAGTTGTTTAAAAAATCCCTGTTAGAGAAATACTTTGCTGAACTTAGTTCTTTGAATTTCAGGCTGCATGCAGAGTTGAAAGAGCCTCTTGAGAAGCAACTGGAGGCTTTTCCTTTCATGTATCTGGAAACTGATATTCCTGCAGATGAAGGCATAGTGAGAACCCTTCAAGAACAACTACGGCTGGCAAAGCAGGTGTGTGAGATTAAACATTTATATTGGTTTATTTCCCTTGTTGTGCGTTGGCGGGTTGGGGGAGGCTGTTTTATTTCTTGATTCAGAAATGATGTGTTGAGAGTTCCTTGAGGCTGTTTTGAATTCCTCTTGAACTTAAAGACCTGAAGAAACTTCTTGCCTAGATTCATAAAATAATTTTTTAATATTGATTTGTGTCAGTAGTTTCTCCTAGTTGACTTGATCTTTATGTTGAATTCATGATCAGCAACTCAATGAAATATTTTCTTCAATTCAAGCTTTTCGTAGTAGCTTGTTGTTTTAATCAAAACTATTGTAATGTGATATGAGGAGGGAAGTGTATGTGGGATATAGCAAATAATATCTAAATCTGAAGCTACAAGCAAATTTTGTTCAGCTTATTACAGTATATCAATCTTGTTGTGTATGATTAAGTTGAATTTGACAGCTGAATTTTGGTATTTGAATATTATCTATATTGCAGGTCTACCTTAAAGACGTGTAAAAGTTTGAGCTCAAAAAAAAAAAAAAGGCAAAAAACTTGCAATTCACTTGGAAGTGGAATTTGAACTTCTAAGCATCTGTTTTTCTGCACCTGAATTTGGCATTTTCTCTGTGTAGTTAAAATATATGCAGAGAGAAGCATAAGTAATGGCATTTCTTCGAAACAGAAGAGCTGTCTTTTTAGAGAATGAAAGATGAAGATAAATGTGCTACAATAGAATATTGTTCTGTAACTTAGGAGAAAGACCAAGCAGTTGAGCGTTGGCAGACGTTGTTACAGGAGCACGATCGACTTCAGCGGCAGTATCAGGAGCGCCTGACTGAAACACAGATTCTTGTGACTGAAAGGAAAAAGAAGAATGTAATTTTCATTTATTTTTGTTCATTTTTAGTTTTTTACGTGTGTATATATATATGTATATATATAAACACATGCACAAAATATATGTGTGCATATTAATAATCCCGTGTTTGAATTGAATGGTTGGAAATCTTCAGTACATTAAAACATCTGAAAAAGTTACTTAAGATTTCTGAATTCTGAGGTGAAAGTCTTTCATCTGTTCTCCTGTTTGAATAGTTAGAAAAGTAATCTCCATTTCCTGCTGTTATTCAGTTAAGACGCATGTGTAAACAGATGAAAAATCAAGTTCTCTAGTATTTGTCTAATGTAGCTTGTGTTTAGCAGCCGTTTCTCTTCTGTGTCTGGGGAAGGCCTCAGGAAATTCCTAGAAAAGCTGTTCTGCTCTGACGATCTATGTAAAGATGCTCAGTGTGTGAAGAACTAATAGAAACTTGGTGCCTCTATGTACCTTGCTACATGCATTTCTAGGAAGAAAACCTGAAAATTCTTTTAATATTTCATCTCTATTTTTGAACACGTTTGACTTATGGGCACAGTTACAGCTCATCTCAGAAATATTTTTTTACTGATTTTGGGGTTTTTGTGGTATTAAGTTCCCATTAGCCATGTGATCTTTTCTGAGAAGCAGGATAAGTGTCTGCACAGCTGTTGTACTCTGTCAGGTTTCATAATTATTTCAAGGAATAGTTAAGAGGACTCTTATCTTTGTGTTGTTCCAGCTTTCTGCTCCTGATTCTTAGATTATTTCTTGTATTGTATTGTCAGTTACTAATAACATACACAGTAGAGTACAGAGAGTCACTGGTAGCTGTGGGTGGGTTCGGGCTGCCAGATTCCATTTCTTATTGGTGACTAAATTTTTGGTGGATTTCAATGCCACTGTGACAGGAATGAGGTTAAACAGCCTTTTATTCTTAAATGCTACTGGTCTCCCAGAGAAAACAGCTCTCCAGTTAAATAAACTTTTATTTAGGTTTAGCTTTCAACAAAGGAGCTGTCAGAGCTAAATAGAAATAGGTAAGATCAAGTAGAATTAGAATTGACAGAAGGCAAGGAGGAGAGAGGATATCGTAAGGACTGGATGTAGTTGGTAAGGGAGTGGCAGGAATAGGTTTCTAGCATATCCTTGGCCTTGGGACTGTTAGCACAATTAGAAGATATTTCAGCTCAGGGACTTCAGTTCT
Organism: Mystacornis crossleyi; assembly: GCA_013400655.1. Classification (NCBI taxonomy): domain Eukaryota; kingdom Metazoa; phylum Chordata; class Aves; order Passeriformes; family Timaliidae; genus Mystacornis; species Mystacornis crossleyi. The sequence goes on along the minus strand of VYZQ01015929.1, from coordinate 13,143 downwards.
CTTTCTTCTGAAGATGCCAGATGCCTGCTGAAGGCATCTGGCATGCTGCAGATGTTTTTTCTGGGTTATGCTAGTTCTCCTAGGATGATAGAGTTCGCATTCAGAGACTCAAGACCGTAACTGAGCCTTTTCTTTGTATGGACACAAGACATCCTGTGTGGCAAAGAGCAAATTAAAACGTCCATAACAGGCATTTTTGAATTAAGGGGTACGCGTCTGTTACTTTGCTTAGCAAAAATGCTTGTAATAGCATCGCAGTCTGTGCAGCTCTTTAAAGGCACTGCTCATCTGTACTTCCATGTTTTGATAGTAAGTGTGTGTGAGTTTTGCAAGGAGGCAGTTGAAAATGTTTGCAGTTGACTATGAAGCTTTCTAATTATGCACTCTTTATGGTTATAATGATTATAAGAAACTCTGAATTCTCTTCTTAGGATCAACTGACTAGCTTTCAGCAGTTGACTTGGCAACTGCATGTGGCCAAGGAGAAAATAGAGTTGGTAAGTAAAACCTTCTGAACAGTGAACTAGAATTTATTTCTTTTCCTCCTAGACCCGCAAAGTATAAAACCAAAGGAAAACGTCCTTCATACATACCTGGTGGAAAAAGAAATTGTGCCAAACAAATTTGCAAACTTCTCCAGCAGCCAGAAAGTAGTGATGGCTTTATTCCTGAACTCCAAACACCAGGTCAAGGTGGTTGAGAGGTCAGCTTTTAATTTTATGTGACCTCTTTCTTTTATAATTCAGTGGTAAGCTTACACTCAGCATTACAGTATGTGGTTAGTGTGCTTCACACATTCAAAAACATCTTCACAAAGGAAGCATTTTTTTAAGTTATGCCCTCTTGCATATGCTACCTCTGGCACATGTTTATCCATTCCTGTTTTGGTACTGCTGTCTTCAGTGTCTTTGTCACCTTTTTGCACATTTTTCTGAGCTCTAATAATCTTCCAGTGGTTTATTCACATCCTTAGACTGTGAAACTCTTTAGTCACTAAGCTTTAGCCTAAGACTTCCAAAACTGACAAACAGTTTTAGTAGAAACTGTCAAGTAGTTTTTTGTAGAAAAATTGAGGTGAAAGAGGGGGTGAAGTTTTTAAGTTTTTGACTGAGCACCTTTGTTTTTGAAAGACATGATTCCTGTATGATTTTTTTTTTTGAGTGTTTATTTTGAGTACTGGTAGTGCAGAAAGACTCATAACCTACTCCA
>VYZQ01015922.1:0-24632 GCA_013400655.1 Mystacornis crossleyi | reverse complement strand
CACACACACACACACACATCCATTAAACGCATGTGCTCCTGGGGTGGGTGCCTATGATGCTTGTATATATTACTTCAAGATTTCCACGTGCTCTTTTTTCCTCTTCATAAGGCATCTTACTTGACTGGTGACATAACAGCCTCGGTTATTAATGCTGTCTCTTCTCAGCTTCGCCTTTAATTTTCCGTGATGCTATCTATAGTGACTTGATTTGGGTTTTTTCCTGACGATATTTATGTGTGCAATTGTACACCTAAGAATACAGCTGTTCTACAGAGAGGTGCAGACATGCCCACCATACACGCAACCTTGGGTACGTCTGGGCGCACCAGTATTAGACACATGCACGCACACATGTATATAAAGCATTTATGCATTGCAAGCATGTAGAGGGTTCATCTGCTCACACTACACACTGTATGATATGCACCCACAAACGACAGATGATCCTCTGCAATATTTATCTTTACTGGAGTGAAGAATTATCCCTCTTCTTCACAAAGACAAATGTAGCAATGAGCAGCCGTTGCAAGGTAGAAAGTAAGAGATGGATGGAGACTGATCCAGCCTTCTAAACATACTGTAAACCACAGCACTGTAAAGTAACATAGTGTCACAGACAGTGATAAAGCACTGCATCCTTACCAAGCATTTCCCAGCAGCAGGACAAACCCAGGACCCAGGTCGCCACACTGCAACTGTGGGCTCCAGAACCATTCAGCTGCTGTGCCTGGCCAGGGATGGGTAATGGCACCTTATGTCTTTCACCTCTTAAATCACCAGCTCCAAAGGGGCACAGGTCAGCCGTGGCAGAGCCACCCCTGCCTGACAGCTGTGCTGCTGTGGTGGCGGAAGGGCCGTGGCCTGCGTGGCCCGGGCACACAGGTGTCCCCATCATCGGCTGCCTGTGTGGCTGACAGTAATTGTCACCCTTGACAGCAGGCTCGGGGCAGGGGCCGAGGAGCGAGTGGAGCAGAGAGGGACACACTCCTCTCACCAGGGCACCAACAGGGCTGGAGGCCATAATCCCACTCAGCAGAAACCCACACCCTGCCTCCCAGCAAAGCCATGCTCCAGTGCTTCCCACAGCCACCAATGCAATTACACCACAGGGTAATAATGGTGAACGGAGGGAGGGAGGGAGATGCGCTGAGGTTAAGCAATGTTTACCAGTGACATCTGAGAGGAGACAATGGTCACCACTATAGAGAGAGAATGCAAGGATGGTAGGAGGGTCAGTGCCATGGAAGCAGGAGTTTTTATTTTAAAAGCACCCAGAGGATGTTCCAAGACAGATCCAGGCATCCAAGATACTTGTGTCCAAGGCTGGCCTCATGGGCTGAAGAGGGACTTAAAATGGTTTTAAAAAACAAAGAATCTGGTTTCTCCACAGGTTTGCATAAACTTCTGAACATGTCTCCCCTGCCTCTGAGGAAGGAGGTCCAGTGTCATTTTCCCAGGCAGCTGGAGAGCTGTCTTCAGTTTTCAACCCGTCCCTGGTAGAAAATGTGAGAGAGAAGGAGCCATAACACCCATTTCCTCCCATGAAGAAAGTTTCCCACCCTGGCCCCTGGGAGCCCCCCAGCTCAGAGCAGCACCATTGTCCCATCACCACTCAAATGAGCAGGAAGGCAAAGCAGCCCCAGTCCCAGGGGTGAGAGAGAGACAAGTCAAGCATGTTTGAAATGGAGACATTTATTTTTCCTGTGCTCACCTCCACAAAACACACAGCAGCAAGCAGAGGTGTTGAGCTTTCTTTCCCAACTTTCCTCTGCCAAGGACAGCAGCACAGATGTGCATGTTCTGGGGTGTCCCACACCTCTGCAGGTATGCTCATACTTCCCACAGGCTTCACTGAAAGCCAGGGGTACAGGCAAAACCCCCTCCAGCGGGGAGCCCAGCTATTTGGGGGTTAAAGGTGCATCTTTGGCACCTTTTCCTTACACTTAACCTTTAATTGTATCTATTTTAAACATTCCCCATAGGGCATGCTGAAAACCTGCATGCAATATCCAACTCTCAGCATGAGTCCAGGCAACCTCTGTGGCCCTGGTTTTCCCCAGTTTAGGAGTATTTCAGTTGTTGCTTCCACTACCCTGGACTTACCTTCCCACCCAGTGCCGCCCCCAGCATGAGGGGAAAACACACCTCTGTCAGGCTTTAATACCGTTCAGTGGGTTTTCCAGCAGGTACCTGTCTGATCTCCAGAGTGGTGTGAGGATCCTTTTCCCAAACCCACATCCATCATGGCCAGTGTCTGGGAGTTGCTGGCTGGATCCCAGTCAGTGCTGTGGGTGGACAAGGGATAGGCCAACATAGAGCCCAGCTCAGGACCCTCTCAGAGACAGAAACTGGCATCCTGCATCCTCTAGAGGGAAAAGAAAGGGTGTTGAAAATGTGCATTAGGGTACAAAATTTTTATTCTGCCTCCACTCTTTGATTGGTACCTGAGAACAGCATTGCCTTGGGCAGACTTGGACTGGGCTGCAGCCAAACCTGTGCCCATGAGCTCCAGGGCAGGGACTCCTGCAGCTACCACTGCCGGTCGGGCTGTGCTTAGGCACAGGTGATGATGCTCCAGTAACAGCTTCCCAGGCTTCGCTGCTCTCCGAAAGCCAGAAACAAGAGCCCTTTGCAAAGGAAAGAAGCTGCACCTCTTGTCACACAGCTCAGCCCCATTAACCACCAGGGAAAACACTTCCCACTATGCCTTTCCACGGAGAGAGAAGAAAAACCCCTAGAAGACTCTTGTACGTTTCCTGACTGCTGCTCCCTCTGGAAACTCTTCTAAGAAAGGAAGACATTGCAACTGTATTTCCAGGCCTTGCTTACCCCTCCTTGCCATCCATCCTGCTGTCCTGGAGCAGTGCTTCCCATCACTGAACACACACCTCTCCTGCCCCACTCTGACACCCCAGACTGATCTCAGTGCAGAACAGTCAGAGCTAGTGCTGTTATATCACCACAAATCTGGTGTAACACAAAATCAGCCCAGAGAAGTTCACATCCATTTATATGTTCGTTTAGACTGTCCAGACACAATAAGTCTTCCATGATCAAAAATGTAATAACATGACAATAAGGCATGTATATTAATTATAACTGCAGTTCAAACATCAGCTAGTTTACATAAGAGTAATTAAAATCACAATTGACCTTTTGTAGAAACATAAGGCTATGCTTAATTCTAGCCACTAGCATTCAAGACTTTTATTTAAATGGTATTCCTAATTCATAATTATATCTTTTTTGAAAATCGTTTTTATGGCAAACTGAAAATTACTTGTTTACTGTATGTTTGAGTAAAGGAAAAGCCTGTTCTTTATACAAACACAGTCATATTCTCAGGAAAATGGTCTAATATGCAATAGAAGATTAAAAAAATATATATATTCTAAAACTTGAATTTTCATCTGTAAAGCAGTTACATTTGCCCCTTATCTAAGAATGATCAAATAATATCCAGTAATGTGAGACTCTCATCTATTTACTTAGTTCTTCTGTACTATTTATTATTTCTTGCACAATTAAGAGAAAACCCATTCTTTAATGAGGAACATATATTTCATATCATATTACTACCTTTCATGATTTCAGGCACCCTGGGCTAAAGCTTTCTCTCCAGCACCCTACAAGGCAGCAGTAGCCTCAGGGGTCAGGGAGAGGCAACAAAACATCATCAGGAAAAACTTCTGTAGGAGGAAAATGGGGAATAGTCCCCTCAATTTCAACTTTTTTAGCTTTTTAACTTTAAAGTCCATGGGTCATTTTGCACATCCTTCTCCATGCCAGGATGTCTGGCAAGAAAATAACGTCGATTTTGAGGGAATGGTTTGGAGGGGTCCACTGGAGAGCAGGAATGTTTCGCATGAGCGGGGACAGCTGGGGCAAGCCCACCATTTGCAAACGTGCCTGTGGTTATGCTTTCAATAGGTGGCACTTATGAATAATAATATGCATAATCTATCTTGTGCCCAGGCAGGAGAGAAAACATAAGTGGACAAGCCTGAAGGCATGACCATCTATTAAAGGTTGCTTGGGAATTCTCTGCAGAGTTAGGGCAAAACTGTGCTGCTAAACATGGCTGGGGGATTTGCATGTTTAAGAAAAGACGACTAATTGAAAATCTCTCTCTTCTGGATGAGTGATTTACATTTCTTACAGATCAAATTACAGAAGGTGAAATACAGTTTTGCCCTTTTGTTGTTTATTTGATTGCAAGCTTTCATTGCTAACTTTCCTTTTTATTAAAGAGCTTCAATGCTGACTTTCAGAGCAAAGCCCAAATTCCCAAGCCATGATAAGCACCTAAAGTCTAAACCCTGCAGAAATTCACCATCCTGCTTTGTTCTGTGGCCATTTGTAGACATCTTGAATTAAGCACCCACAGCTCAGGATCTTAGTAATTAAATATAAAAATAAGAAGAAAATTGCAATAACACACACATACACACACACACACACACTTTTCTACCTATCACTGCAAATGTAACCCAGGTCTGTTCCCAGCAGCAGCGAGGACAGTATATCATAAGGGAAAGACATATTTGATTTTAGAGTCAAAGAAATAATGAGATAAGCATCTTGGACTTTTCCCAGAGAAATATCTATCAGGCTGACCTTTATTTTTCATTTGTTTATATAATGGCTCAACTGCTTTCTTTTAAAGGAAAGAAAATTGTAGTATTTAAAAAACAAAAAAGTGTCTGATTCTGGTGAATCCACTTCCTTTGCACTGCAAACCAGCAGCCACTCTCCCAATCCACAGGTTATTCCCATTTCCCAGGGACCATGGAAAATTACTTCTGCTCCCAGTGAGGTAACCCAGCAAAGGGCTCCCACCAGCTCAGAAACAAGGCTGGTAGGGAAGCTGAGGAAGGAGCCTCAGAAAATCCAGCATTTTGCCTGTGAGCCAGGGAGGAGGAGCGGAGGAGGAGCAGATGAGGAGGAGCTCTTCCATGAGATATCAACTTGCCTTCAGCAGGAGAAAGTCTGTGGCTGGGGACACCACTAGCACGATGCTCCTTAGAAATGTGATGCTGAGAGTATTTCCATCAGTAAGAGATTTCTGGATATGTGCTTCACCTGATGGCTCGCTCCAGCACTGACAGCACCTTGGCGAGCAGCAGGGACTCAAGTCACCTCTGGGGCTGGAGACCCACACTCAGCACTTCTTTATCACACCTCAAACAACCCAGCTGCAGAAGAGTATCAGAGTGCTGGTATTCTAATTGAAGATGGCTGTACAGGGAGCAGAGAACCTCATCACCTCAGTGTTAATAATAGGTATGGGGAAGAAGGGAGGATGGCAGCAAATCACGGATAGTGGTTTTCTAAGTCCATGTACATAAGAGGGAGAGCACAATGAAAACTGAAGAAAACAACACTCAAGTATAAAGCATCAAACACTTCGACTTTAGTAGTGCTGTTTGCCAAGCAAAAAAATCTGTTGGCATGGGGAGAAAACATATCTCTGGATTTTGATAAAGCTACAGAAGGTTATTTGGAAGATGAAGTCCCCAGGCCAGTTAAATGTGGTTGTGCTCTGCTGAAATAAATTCCATCCTGGGATTTAGTACAGCAAGTTCTCCAAAGATGCCATGGTGGATGAGATGGCAGCCCAGGGGTTTCCCACACCCTACCTCTGGGTGCTCCAGGAAAGCAAAATTAAGTGCTGAGAAGAGGGGGGAATGCAAGAGGAATCCAGTATCAGGCTTTCTGCTGGCTTCTCTGCTGCTAATCGTCCCCATACATGTGAACTGGGTGTAAAATATTCCCGTATCAGAGCTGTAGCTGTGCATAGGTGTAAATCACTACACAAGGTTCAAGGCAGCTCTCAGCCATGTCCAAGCTGCCTAATTAGCAGTTGTTAGTGTGGCGGAGCTATAAAGTGCTAATACTCCAATGTTACGACTGTGATGTCTCTTGCCAAAATCCATAAAGCATTTGGAAGCTGGCTAGTATTACTGACTAAACTCTCTCTTCCCTCTCAAGCAGCGGATCAAAGGCAGCCATGCTAATTAACCTCTCCTTTTAGTGCATCTATGGTGAAAATGTAATGCTGCACCAGGGCTGCTGCCACAGCAGTGTCTGGCCCTGGCAGGAGATGCTGCAGAGCTGCAAGAGCAGAGCTTTTGCTTTCTGTCTCATACAAAGCACCTCCCTCATTTGGGCAGTGCTGTTCCGGGTGGCAAAGATGAAAAACCAAATATTTTTTGTAGGACTGTTATTTTAAAAATAAGCCCTCGACTCATACAGTCAACCTCTAAAACAAGGCCTACAGGACTGGAGAAAAGCACTCATATAACTTATAGTACTTGACATTGCCTATGGCTAAAAATAGGGAACAAGATGTTCTCTGTGGCCATACCAAGCTTCCTTAGTCATATACACTTTAATCTAAGCCCTGCTACAGGGAGAGATCCCTGGCCCCATTCTCCCTTCTGAGCAACAACAGCAGGGCGAGTACAATGTGCGTCCATTGAAGCATGGCCAACGCGACACCAAGGCTCAGCTCTGTGCAGATCAACCCAGTCAGGCAGGAGCATGCCCTTGGTGCAGCTAATTTCAGAGTTATTTTCTGTGGTTAGCATCAAAGACATTTTCTACTGCACGCACATATGAAATTATGGCTCACTAATTTCATAAATGGCAGAGCACACATCTAACCCTCTTCTCCCCCAAATCCCCTGAAAATCTGTGTTGTACCCAGCCAGTACAGCCCGTGGTGCAGAAACATCCCTACCCCAGCCACAGTGTCTTCTGGAGGAGAGGGCCACAGGAAAGGAACTGCTTGAGGACCCTCACTCTGGGCCCATCTTCCCCAGGGAGGTGGCCTCAGGAACCCAGATAGGGCCTGTGAATCCACAGGGATTCAGTCTAACCCACCCACAACGATGCTGACACCAAATGTCCTGAGCTTGCAGCCATCTGCAGAAGTTGGTGCCATCATCCCTGCTTTGCCACTGGAAAAGGGACCTCCCAGAGGCAGGGCAGCTTTCCCCAGGTACAACATCAGCACACCTAGGCAAAACAGCTCCATTTCTTCAATCTGTGTGGCACACAACCTCCTTCAGCCAGCCAAATTCTCAGGAGAGAAGATCCTCATTTGATATCTTCTTTACAGCACTTTTCAAATCCCCAAAGACTCATGCTTGAAATACATACAGTAAGTTTAATAACAGACCTGGATTTGCGAACACAGCTTGATCCACATACGCAGTGAGAAACCCCTCTGAATTCTGGGTTTGGCCTCACACGAAGGTGGGTTGAGGCTGTGGTGGGGAGAAGGGCCTTGCTCACCCAGCATAGTCCTCTGCCTGTGGCAGCCAAGACATCTCTGATGTCAGGTTCAGCAGGTGAGGGCATGGGGAGAGCTGGATGGGGCTGGAAACCTCACTTAACTCTCTGAAAAAAAAAAAAAATCCCATAAAAAGTGATTTTTCCCAGCAAAAAGACAAAAAAAGAAAAAAGAAATCTCATCAAAAGCAGTAGAGCTTCTCAGTAAGGTGGGCATTGTCAGAGCTGGGCTTGGTTGCACCTCATGGAAGGGAAGTCCCTGGGACTGAGAAGCGAATGGGTGTCTGCGGCACAGCATAAATTAACACAGCAGCTGGTGCTTTTTCAGGGAAATCAAACCCCAGCCACCCCTTTCACAAACAGAAACTTCACAGATTCACTACAGGATATTTGATTACTAAATATTTTGAATTTTCAACATAAGAAATATTACCTAACACTAGTTGCATGATTTCTTTCATAGGGGAAGGATTAACTTTCCTGGGGCTCAGAAGAGAGGCACATACCACCAAAGCAAGAAAATATGATTATTTCTTTGTTTTCATAGGTCCTCATGCAGTCAGCTACAGGTCTTGGAGATACTCCGACATAGGCCTGGAGTGTATGGCACTCCTTCACTTGCACTTCAAGCGCTCTGAATCTGGGGAAGGACTCCAGTCTCAGAGGCAGATTCTTCATCAGTTTACATCATGTAAGTGTGAGGTTATTCCTGATTTATGCTAGCATGGCTGAAAGTAGCACCTGTTCCCATGTATTTATTTATGTCATCAATAAAAGATTTATAATTTTTTAGAAATTATTGTCTCATTTATACCAGCATAACTCTTGCATAACAAAACCGACTCCAGATAGTTGGAATATCTTAGGGAGTAGATCCGGCTCAGTGGCTTTATTTCAGGAGCTCTGCTCCACCTCCAAATTTTAAAAATGGTGTATTCATGCTCAGAGGCAAACCTCATTTTCCAGCTCAAACATTTTATGCAATATTTTAGTAGGCTGTTTCATACTGCTGTACAGTCTCCAGTTTTAAGTATTATCAATAATGTATTCTTCCATGTAACCTCTTTAACACTCACAATAGAATAAAATAAAAATACATCAACAAAAAAATTGTCTCTGCTTGGCAATGCTGTGTGAATGTTAAATTTCCCATTTCACAATGCAGCCATCACTATAAACTCTGAGGGCGGATTAACGCTCTTCTGGTACTTCGCTGTATCAGAACACGGATTTGCAGACAACAGCTGCAGCAAATTCCCTTGACTGAGAAGAATTACAAGTATTATCACCTAGATCATTAAACTGGCTTCATAGATTGCAGAATGTCTTCAATCAATTCATCTAAGATAACTTGAAGCCAGCTGGACCCCCTCAGTGAGAACTTGACTTAATTGGCCAATAAGTGGCTGGAAAAGGTGCATGCGATTTGATAAAATTACAGACTGCAGAAGTGATTACAATTTGGAAAACCGCAGAGGGTAGCCTCCAGGTCAGCCCTTTTGGAGAGGGCTAAGTTAATGTCCACTATTAAGTGCTGCTGTGAAAAATGCTGGCCCACTTGGTGCCCAGATGTAAAGTGTATCCAGGTCATTCCTCAGCTGATGGAGGGAGAGATGTGCACATTTATCACTGCTCTGGCCTCATTTCTGCCTTGGTAATAGTCATACACTAACAACTGCTGGCAGTTTCATGGTTTTCTGGATACCCTTCATTTTATTGGCATAACTAAAATATTATCTGAGCAAAGCAATCCATCTGCTAAAGAAAAACACTTTCCTTCAATTATGTCCCCCGAGTCTTTTCTTAAGAAAGGTTAAAGCACCAGGAAGTTGAAAAACATACATTAGTTTGTTTTTATTTTTTCCAATCTACTGCAAATATGCTTGCTTGTTACTGGGTAAGTGGTAGGTCTACATATTTACCACCACAAAATGTTAGAGAATATGCCTAGCTTTAAGAAATGGGTCAACTCACAATATCAGATTAGCATTTAAGTACAAAGCATTATTTAAAAGCAGTTACCTATCTTCCTCTTCCTGCACCCCTAAAAAAAAAAAAAAAAAGAAAAGATTGCATAAGTAATTTCTCAATGATTTTATATTTAACAATTAAATAGATTAGGTCATTTGCAGAAAAGCAATAGTTTTTAAAATGGAGCTACAGAGTGCAAAGAAACCATTGCATTACCCAATTGTGTTAAACATCATGGAAAAACAGAGCTTGATCCTGTGTGAGCTCAGCAGGCAGGGCTCCCATTGACCTTGGCAAGGGGCTGCCGAGCACGGGTGCCTCCCAGGCATTAACCCTTTTCTTAGACCCCACCCCAAGTCGGGGCTTGCAATCACTTCTGCACCGATAGAGTGTACCTGCTGTGATTCCATGTTGCTGAGGCTGCATATTTTTCATGGATTGGATAATTTTCATGGGGTTTGTTTTGTTATTTTTAAATCCCTACCTTTTACAGAGCTAGCTCCAAGACTCAAATAGCTAATGCAGATATTCAGAAGTAGCTTGGTCTCATTTCAAGGATTTTTTTGCTGATGGCTAAGTTGTTATAATAGTAAATGCTGTAACATACAATCAAAAGCCTAGGGGTTGCATAGTTATCTAGGTGCACACAAAACACAAATTAATGAAGTGTGGAAGGACACTTTAATCTTACCATTAAACAGGGAAAGATGGGACTCTGACACAGTGATTTTAGGCTGAAAGTATTAGGTCAGAAAATATTTCAACTTGAAAATAAAAGATAAAAAATGCATGCTTTCTTAAAATGCTTTCCTTTCATAAGTCAGAACTGTCAGAATCCAGTTTTATCTCACTCATGGACAGAAATCAAGTTGTCATTTGATTGCTGGATCTCCTACCATGTAACAGATGTTTCTTTCCAGGTAACCGCTCAGGTCTCATCGCACCAAGCCACAAAGCACAGTCACCCAGGGCACAGGTTAAGGTAGGCTCAGCCCAGAACTGGTCTGCAGTTTTGGAAAAAAAAAAACATTTACTTGAGGGAGCTTTCTTAAGAAAGGAGGTTCAGGTTTAGTCTTTCCGTAACTGTGGGGAGATAATGCACATTTCCAAATGTTTCTGGTGGAAGCAATCCACTTTGGTCATGTAAAAATGGTCTTTCATTTCAAAATCTAAGGTAGAGAGTCATAAGACTATTGAAAAAGGGTCAAAACAAAGCAGGATGCCTCCAGATTGTCCAGATGACCATGTGGTGGTCTGTCCACCCCCAACCTAGTTTTTGATCCTCTCAGAATTTTGTGGAATAAACTGATTTTAGCCTGAGGGGTTTTGGGATTTGTAACCCTGTCCTGTCCACTTGAAAGTACCACTTGGTGGGATCAAGCTGCATGGCTGGGATGGGGACTGGCCACAGCTTCTCTTGTTCTCTGGTATCTCCTTCCCCCATAATGAGTTTTCTCTTTCCCCTGCCCATGCAGATGTGCTTACTCACTCCCTTCTGCATCCAGGACATTTCTGCATTCCAAAGCTCTGTGTGAAAACATGGTGCCCGTCATAGGCACATGGATGTTTCAATTCCTGGTCCTGTCTCTTCAGTCAGGTGCTTCAGCTAAATGGGTAACACTCTGTTCTGATGTCTTTGGTGCTAGAAAACAGATTCTGCTTTCTTGCTGTTTTAAACAGGAGAGTAGGAGGGCTTTAGTTGCACTGGGTATCCACACTCAGTCTGTGCACTTGCACAGGCAAAGCACTCTCCCACTTAGCTCTCCAGTGTAGCCTTGCTGGTTAAGCCCTGATGTGAAAAGCCCTCTCTAGGCAAATTTCAGCATTTTTAAGTACTGTCCTCACTTGGCAGAAGGATGCTGCCTGCCAAGATTTACCTTTCAGTGCAGGATGGAGACCCGGAGGGCTTCTTGTCCTCTGCTCCCAGCTCTGCAAGAGTGGCCCTGCACGGCCAGCGTCAAACTGAAACTGTGTGAGGTCGGTGCCACCGTGCACTCAGTGCGACCTTGAATGCAATGTCTCCATCCACCAGCAAGTGACCAGCCGGGCCTGCCATCTACCATGGGAGGAAAAGGGAAACTAATTGAGTTGTACACGACTTAATCACATTAGCCTCCCTACTGCTGCCATTTCCACACAAGCTCGTGCCATGTTTGCGGCTACTGGTGTTCCCACACACCCTGGGGCCCCAGGTTTCAGACATGCATTGAAACTGTCGCTTGCAAATTTAGAAATCTATTTTTAAAGCAAACTAAGCAAACAATGGTGCTTTCTCTGCCTGTCAAAAAGATCATTAAAGAAACAGTTGCTGGCAGGGATTTCAGTGGCAAACAGGCCAGGCTTGGCAGGGCAGGACCTTTGCTCCAGCTCACTGCTTTCGCACTGAACTGAAGCGATGGTCCTCAATAGCCCGTCACACCACTGCGTCTTCATCATGAACCACCAACCAGCAGATCAGCATGGGCTGATCCAGCAGTCCCCAGAAAAACTGTCCAAGATTTTCACCTTTACAGGGAAAAGCCCTCCAGGTCAATTCTGCCACCCGAGAAGGAGAGGGTGAAGCCACTGCCCACTGTGACATTTTGGTACCAACCTGGGACATGCTTGGTCTTCTCTCTTTGTGTGCAGACTGGAGCCCCACAGCCTCACTGCTGCAGCTCTACCATCACGCTACAGGCATAGGAGGACTCACCATTTTCCTGAGGCAGCTTTCGCCCCCAGAACCACTTGACCACCTGAGGATGGCAGTCACGCTGAACAGTGAGTCTGTGTGATCGTGAGCAAAATCTCAAGAGCCAGTGCTAGAACACAAATACAAACACCTTTCAGACATTAAGGTATTCAAGACCATCTCACTTCTCTGCTCCAGACTTTCAGTGAGTAAGGACTACAGTGCTGACTACCCACTGCCTACAGCTATGGCATCACCCATCTCTACTCAGGCTAACACGGTGAGTTACCTGTGCCCCTTTTTGGATGCCTCCATAGCACAGTCTCTCAGCCTGGAGGTGCAGGAAGCCAAGGCAGCAGGACCACTGCCTGCTCCCACACAAGGGGCTGCAGCAGTTGGGTTTGAAGCCAAGCAGGGACCACCAAGGCAGGGAGCCCTTCCTGGCACTGCAGAGGCTGGTTAGAGGAGGGAGACAGAGGAGTCCACAATCGCCTAGATGTTGCATTTTCTCTAATGCAGCTGGGTTGCTCCAGCACCCCAGCCCAGCCTTTTCCATTTGGCTGCAGCAATCACTGCAGTGTAGGGTCCAGCAGAGACGAGCCACTGCTGAGATCCCTGTGCCAAACTAGAGGACAGGGAGTGGGAACAGACAGATCCTATGGCTGAGCTACCAGCAAGGAAATATTTAATCTACCATGCATGTAAGGGCCAGACACACATACTTTACTCAACCAAACAGTGGAAGTATCTGGACCTACACTGGCATATTCCAAACACACTGCACCCCATCAGCATCTTTGAGGGATCTATTAGTTTTAATTCACTAGACACAGAAGTAACTGAGATAACCTTTCCTTCTGTCTTTCAGCACTAAGGAGGTGGTGTACAGAGGAGGCTATTTATACATGGAGAAGGAAAGTCTATTTTTTTGTTTACTTTGAAAAAGCCTAGTATTGACTTCCATTTATCTTCCAATAAGTCCTTGTCCAATGCAACTCCAAATATAATCTGTTCCAAGGGCAGGTGCTCCTTAATGAGAGCTGAAATTTCCAGGGTTTTTTACTCCATTCATTAAAAGGGAAAGAGAAGGAGAGAAAAAAAGAAGAGAGTTAGAAAATGGCATGAAAGCATATTATCAGTAAATTGTTTCCACTGTGTTTGTGACTCTTCTTAATGTTTTATGAATATGCTAAAAAATTTGCTCAGGCATTTTTCCTTGGGCACTCTAGTTAATTACTTATTCAGAGAGCTTCTACTCTGTTCCTTGCAAAATGTGTTGTGCATTAATTCTGATTATGTACAAAAACCCACCTGCAAGGAAAAACTCTGAATCAGTAATGCTGATAAAATGAGCAGCTCTCCTGGGGCTTTACTGAGAAACAGGATACTGGACAGAATTAAAATCTTGTAGCTAAGGCTATTCATAATGTCATTAACATAAAGGCAATTAAATGAGTTTTTAACCTACAACCCTTTATTGTTATTAATGAACATTAGAAAAACACAGGAGATAAAATCGGTAATTATCTCTGCACCAAGCTATGCAATAATGTGTTTAAATATAAAAAGAAAACAAATGATTATTGTTAGTATTTTCAGTAGCAGAAGCCCCAAGGAGCAGCTCAGTCACATTTAATCACATGGTACTACACCAAGAGGGTTAATTAAACGAGGGCTTTACCTTCAGCATGCTTGGTTATTCTGTTTAATATGGAATCAACAAACAGAAACGCCAATCTGCAAAATATTCCAGGCAGTGCCTTTATCATCAGGTGAGCCACCTCTACAAAAATCGAGAGGGCTTTCGTTCCCTCCAGGACAAGGAGCTGCAGTCCTCTAGTCAAGTTTTTATTATCGCAGGCTTTAAAAAAAACAATTCCTGAAATAACTATATAAATCCTGGTTCATAGCCCAAGCTTACCATTTTGCAAAAAAAGAATTTGTGGATTCAAAAAAGATGTGCATTTGACAGTAAATGGTAGATATGGTTGCAGCACTACAGTGCAGTGAAAGAGCCTCTAGTTCCACTTTTTTATGCAAACTATTGTACCTTATACTTAAGCAGTCATAAATTAGAATATCTTCTAAAGGGGAAACACACTAAAGCTCAGTGAAATAGCCTGTATCTAGACTTGAACTTAATAATTTGATTAAAGTTTTATGACTTAAATCTCCAGAATACCATCTCTCTTTTATAATAGTTCTTTTAATATATTTACATTGTTTTGGGGGTTCAGGAATCTTTTTTCTGGGCAATATGTAACTAAAAAAAAAAAAAAAAAATCACAGTTCATAATTTTATCTTCCATGTCAGTAGACAAAACTTTCCTAAGGAATGTGTGCCTCCAGACAGAGCTTCGGAGGGAGGAGTTGAAGGTACTTAAAGCCTGCACAGGGTCCAGCCCTGGTTTCATGGAGCAGCATGTGTTACTGCTGCAAGCACCTGCCCTGTTCAACATCCCTGTGCCCCCTGCATCCAGGGGGGTGGGATCTATGCAGAACCCTTCCCAGCAGCAGGAAGGAGGATGCAGGAGTGAAGGGGAAACAAAAGAAAGAAAACTCAAAAGTGTGGCTGGTTGATGTGATGAACATAGGGATAACTGAGCGTATTACAGCAGCAAGGGCTGTGCATACATGGATGCAAAGGAG
The DNA here is from genome assembly GCA_013400655.1 of Mystacornis crossleyi. Taxonomy (NCBI): domain Eukaryota; kingdom Metazoa; phylum Chordata; class Aves; order Passeriformes; family Timaliidae; genus Mystacornis; species Mystacornis crossleyi. Next base: position 10,042 of record VYZQ01015922.1, on the reverse strand, counting down.
ACCTGATTAAAATATAGCTATACAGCTACTTTTCTCATAGAAGATTTTCTTTCTGGGACTGCTGAAGAGAAGTGAGAAAGTGTAAAAGATTTAGTCAAGAGGAAAAACGACCAAGGTGCTCCCTTGCTATTTGGGAAATCTGAGTAGTGAGACAGCGGAGGAAGCATTAAGAAAAGACAAATATCTAAAGGATGAACAATTAGCAGCACAGTTTAAAACAGCAGATACCATCAGATAAACCAGCTGCTTCTTTTAACAGACACACAGCAAGAAAGTAGACAACCTGGCAACTAAGACACCCGAAAGAGCCTGTAAAAACTCCCTTCCACAGCGAGTGATGGTAAAGCTCAGAGCTGGATCTCACAAGGAGCAGAATCACTTACCAGGCTTAGACAGGACTCGAGCCTAAGGAAAAAGCCAGATGCACTGGGAAGATAGGAGCAGAGGGGGAGATAAAGGAGGATGCATCAGAAGTGTTTTGAAATTTAAAAATCAGATGAGACCTATCGAGGGTTGATAGCTGGAAGGGTGCAGAGCCCAAAGCTGAAGGGGAAAAACTGCTTTATGGAGTCAGGGAACTGGAATGGGGCAAACACACTCACAGGTACTTTTGATGTTATTGTTAAGCTTCTCCCAAGCCCTTTTTGAACTCACACAGCCTTCTGCACCACCACCTGCATTGACAACAACGTGTGGGATCACTGGCACCAACATACCATGCTGTTAAACAGCAAGCCACAGACAAAGGTGGTATTATAACTAACAACTGCTTCAGACAACTTTACAGCTCTAAATACCTGAAAGGTTTTCCCCAATAACTGCAGATTTCTCTTCCTCCTGATGTGGAAGCTGATTTCACTTGCTTGTGTAAGCCTGCTATTCACTGGTGTAATAAGAAAAGGCCCAGGCTATTCAAGTGCTGTGCAGATACAGAAATGATGTGCATACTAACCAGCTCCTCCAAGTCAAATAAGCATAGCTGGTTTAGTTTCTTTTGAACTGGGAGATGTTGTAGGAAGCCATTAAGCTAGGTAAGCTGGGGCAGAGGAGCTGTGGTAGAGGTGAGATGGCCTCCAGTGCTTTGTGTGAGAGCATGTAGCCCTGGCAGTGATGCATGGTGGCACCAGGGACAAGCACAGTGTCACTTCTGTCCTCAAGACACTGCATGGGCAATCCTGCAAACACACAGCATGTCTTACACATCCCATCACCTGGCAGCCTGTGAGGGTACAACAAATGGCCACCATGCTGAAGCTCTTCTCTCTCTATCCAGGAAGCTGGGTTTGAGTGCTCTCTGCTTTTATGTTCACATCACATTTTTCTGTGAAGAAATAGACACACAGCTAAGCAGAAGCACACACTGTTGCCTTTGGGCATCCTTTTCTAATATTTTAATTTTAGATCACCTGTTCATGACTTACTTCTGAACTTTACCCTCTTCCCTTCACCAAGACAAGAATCCCAGGCATTTTTCCATTCCCAGATCAAGCCAATGCCCATTTTCATTGAAAGCTGCTTGAGACAGGACCACACTGTGCCATCCTGCTCCAGCCCCACAGGTCTCTGCACCCTCATGCTGGGAGGAAGCAGTACACACCTGTAACACATGGCAGATCAGCAGAACTACCACCCTTCACCTGTACATTAAAGAAAACAACCCAAAACACAAATTAAATATGGTGAGGACAAAAGCAAGATAATGCCCATTTGAAGGCAAATTTCATTACATATACCTTGGGGGAGTTTAAAATTGCTGCAACCACGTGTTGTTTTGGACATCTTCATCCAAGGCAGTCATCCAACAGAGCATTGATCGATAAATACAGTGAGATTCCAAGAAGGAAAGGAGCACTGTGATGTGTCCCCAAGTTTCTGATATCAGCAACACCCAGGTCAGTACAAGCATTCCTGCTCTGCTCAGATGAAATTCATAAACCTGGGAATAACTGGCTCGCTGTGGGGATCAGCTCACTGGAACCATCCACAGGGGCATCTGGTCACAGTCACCACAGTGAAGGGAGCCCACAAGAAATCAATAACAAATCCTATCTTCTTTAAAAGCTAAGGCATGAAAGAACTACCAAGCCTGTATTTTATTCATAGTAGTTTAGTGGATAAATGACACTCTTGCTACTTTTTTTTGCCACCTATCAAGTGTTTACAGTGACAACAGCCTGTTGTCTGTCATTCAGAGGTCTGGCACCTGTCTGGATAATAGCATCACTCAATATTCCTGAAGTACTAGATTTCTGTAAGAGAAGAAAAATCAATAACTGTGACAAGTGCTATCCATTAGAGCCCAAGAGCAGAGAACAAACGATTACACAGTGTCATTTGTTTAATATAACAAGACTGTAAATGAAAACTTTATCAATTGATCTTTGGAGGATAAAACATCCTTTCAAAGGCAAGATGACCATGGACCAGATCTACTTGACTTCCCAGGGCCAAAATGGTCAATACCAGCTGAAGCTCAGGGTTCCCATCCTGTCAGCTGATGGTCCCCTTTGAGATCAATAGCTTCTACTACATACAGATCATGGCAACAGCAGCCATCAGCATCAGCTCCCTCCTCCAGGGCAGAGCCAGAAACGTATTTTTCCATACAGCTCTGCTTTTTCTTCATTGAGTTTCCCAGAGCAGAGCAACACATGCATATAAAATACATCATATATATTGAGATCTCTATTTCAATATTTATAATATATGCTTATACTCAGCATAACGGCATTTCTAAGCACCCAGTGAATATGGACAGTGGGAGGTAAGGAAATTTGGCTGGCTTCAAGAGCATGGTCATCCTCTGCTCTCCAGTTCCCTTCCCACCACTGGTCTCTTTCATTGTTTGGCTTTATGGCCTTGTGCCACTTGGGCTGATGTTTCATTTCTAAATGGCATTTCAGCTTTGGCCCCCCTCACTGCCCAGCACCCTCTCCCGGATTAGCTCTTGGGTGCCATATGGTACAAATGGCCTGCCACACACTCGCTCAGTCGGCGTTTCAAAACCTGCCAAAATGCTGCCTCTGCTGGCAGCCTGCCTGGTGGCTCTGTGGACTGCAAAGAGACCGTGACGCTGCCTGGAAATAATTGAGATGGGGCTCTGCCAGGTCGCGCACGGCAGCCCTGGGAGCAGCGCTCCCCTTTCCCGTCCACTCTCCCATGGCACGGTCAGACATTCCTGCACAAGAATCCCCTTTGCCATTGCACCGCTTCCCCAGCTGCTTTGCTGATTCAATAAAAAATAGCACTTGCTTATTTTGGCTGTTTTCTGCTTCATTCAGAGTAAGGGCCCAGGACAGTAGCACACAGGTAGTTGTTCCCAGCTCCTGGCCACAGTGGGGCACTCAGCTTTGCAAGGATAGCTACTGACTGTGATGTGGAGGAAAGGCACGGCAGCAGGACCACTGGGAACTTGCTGAGGTTTCCTCACCTTGCCATAAAATCGTTTCCTAAAGCATATATATTCCTCTTCTCAAAGTGGCATGTGCGTGTCCTTAGCTGCTTGCAGGAGGGTTGAACAGTCCAAGAACATCACCACCAGAGATTTGCTCTGGAGAATCTGAAGAGAAGTGAGCCTTGTGGAAATTCAGTAGGATATTGGCCCCTGGTCTCAGGGGAGACAAAAATTGCATGAAAACCAGTCAGCTACAGCAGCGGACCACTTCCAGTGTCTCTCCAACAACACAGACATATTCCCCCTCTTCTCTGACTATCTTGCAGCTTGATCAAACCTCTTGCTTTCCCTCATCCTACAGGAGTTTTGACTCCACTTTCTCCTCTACCAATCTGATCTGATTTTTGCTTAACTTTTCTCCCTCCAAGAAAGGAGACTTTCCATCTTCTTGCTATACTAGAAGCAGATTCATTCAAATGCCTGTATCATCTCATATCAAACATCATTTTTGGTTTTGATCCCTATTAGATCTGTATCAGATTTTGTTTCCAGGTTTTGGCTGAGAGCTTCTCGTGGGCCTCTCCAGCTGTAGGGTTTTTCCCTAGCAGTCGTTCCCCCCATCCAAAATCTTGCTGCTAGTGCTGTGAAATTGTTTTCCTCCAATGCCCTTTCACAAAAATGGAATAATTATGGAATAGTCTGAGTTGGAAGGGTCATCGAGTCCAACTCTTAAGTGAATGGCCCATGCTAAGTACCCACACCAGTGCAGGTGGCCTACCATCCCACCCAGAAGCCATGCAGCAGCCATAGCACAGATGGGAAGTGTGCCACAAGCTGGTGGCAAGGCTCAGAGGAGGAGCACTTGGAGCACATTGGGTCCACCAAGGCCCAGGACCCACCAACTTCCTGAGTGGTGGAAATTGTGAACATGCCCAGTGGCACCTAGAAAAGGTCCCACCATGGAAAAACTGAGATAGGCAAGAAATGACGTTGGCTGAACCACTCAACTAAAATCCAATCATCCATCTCCTTGGGGCCACTTGTGAAGTGAGGTGCCTCAAGCATCTGCAAACTACTGATAACACAGGATCGGGCATCCAGCTTCACTTACAGCAGAAGAGAAGGAAACTTGCAACTCCTCTGTCACTTTCTACTGGGCAAATAGGTCAGAAATTTCTAAGATGATGATGCTCCTTAAAAGACATAATTTGGGGTATTTGTAACTCGTCAACTCCAGATAACCTCCAGTAGAGCATCAAACTTGCACAAGCCTTCATTCTTCCTAGATTGGACTTCAAAGCTGCAGCATTACCTATGTGTATTTGTGCATTATTTAGTTCTTGTTAGACTAAGCTTTGCCCTTCAGTCGCAGTGGGGAGTGGGTAGAAGAAAGGCAATATTAGAATAAAAAACCAAAACTATAAAAGGAAATGCAGGATGAAAACCCCTTTGACAGTGACTGGTGGCTACATTGGTAATTCCTCTGCAGTGGTGAAGTAAGTAGCAATGCCACAGTTCCAATGTATTCTGGTGAAATATTTGTATGATGTGCCTACACAAAGTTCCAGATGAAACAGTCTCTTTATAAGCTTTTGATAGCTAGGAGGGAAGTGGCTTTGCCATTACCTCTGTTCGTGAAATGAAAGCAATGCTGAGTCTTGGTGTTCCTGGATGGAGGTGCTGATCATCACAGTCACAGCCAAACTAGCTTTGCTTGTTTGTTGTTTACCTTATGCTAAGCGGAAGGAACTCCTTTGTTGTCATTGTATCGTGTGATGTGGTAAAATACAATCCATGCCCAGTGTGCAAAGGAATTTCAAGCCAGCAATATTTATTATCCGTGCACAGACAGCACATATTGCTGCTTTGCTGTCAGCACTGCTTGCAGTGCTTTAGTGAAAATAAAAGGGCATTTGTATCTCGACTGCCACAATATGCTGTGACAACATGAGTATTGCAAGGGCTGTAATACAGTTTGGTATCATACCACACACACAGAGTTAAGAAGGAAAGTTCCACCACAGTTGCCTGGAAGGACTCAAAGTGCGTGACGGAAACCCTTACAAGTGACATTTGTAACCTCCTGCTGTAAGGGAAGTGCTCCCGTGTCCAAATGCTGCCCTGGACGTTCCTGCTGCTGGCAGCAAGGAGCTGCTCTTCCTGGGAAGCCTCGCTGCCTGCACAGGTGGCTGGGGTGCATTTGAGCAGAATTTGTCCAGTACATGAAGCTCACTAAGAAACACCAGGAGCCTGGTATTTCACACACTGAACAACTTTTTAACTGGATAAAGGATCCTAGGTGAACAGCACAGCCTGAAACAGTCTGAGGAGATTAAAACCTTTCACAAGCAATCAGCTCTACCTAGCAGATTTCTAGGGTCTATTATATATGGTGCAGCATAGGATCCTCCATTTTCCTGAAATAAGCCAAGAAATAAATAATACACCACTGCTGGACCACGCAGCTGTAAGAATCACACAGGTTCACTGCAGTTTCCCAGCCTTTAACATGATGACTTATCCACCAAATAGTTATCCTCTCACAAAGTTCAAAACGCATGAAATTCCCCATCAAACTCAACAGTTGTTTTAAAACTGGTCCTATGTTCACAGTCAGAACTTGCAAAGCAAGAAGAAAAAAACCCACCTGATACATGTCTTCTTTCTTTAGCTTCTGATCTTGAGCCTGAGGAAGCTGTGAACACAACTGCGCTTGGGAATAAGTCCCTGGCAAGGAAAGAATTTGAGTGTTAATATGACATAATTTACTCTCACCACAATGTCTGTGCCAAAGTCATCTCCCCTGCATGTGGCTGGCCATGCCTGCTGCATGGGCAGTGCTGACACTAGAGGGTGGCTCCTGCTCTGCTTCCTGAAATCACAGAACTCCAAGTCCAAGGACATTTAGAAGGGAAATAATGGCAGAAACACAGGTAGCAGCTGCAGGGTCCCAGACTCTCTGGGGCTCACCACCAGATTTGTGGCGTTTTTCCCATGACATTAAGATGTTCCTTCCTGTAGTGGGGCAGAGTACTGGCATGGTTAAGTGACAGAAACATCTCCAAAGCAGGCACTACCCACCTTTCATTCCCAAGCCCGCAGTCCCTCAACACCTGCTCGTGAGAGGCAGGTATGCCCACAGTCACCTTTAAGCCCCTACTCGGTGACCTGACTTCAGTACTTTCCAGAAGTTGTAAAACATCCTGTTGCAGATCCCTTGGCTAACAGGCTTGTAGAGAAGGGAAGTTGGATCAGAGCTGTCTCCTCCCACAGAGCAGTTGTCAGAGCTTCAGACACCTGAAAGCTGAGAAGGAAAGGGATTCACATTTTAAAAGACCAAGTCACTTCAGCTGCTACTAGTTTATTGATTCCTAAATCAGTAAATTCAGCTGAATAAACTGGGACTTACTGAATTCAAGCAGAACACGACACTGCGCTCTGAAGCAAAGAGAGAGCTGCTTTCTGTGTTACAGCCAATGCAGGAGCTGCCACCAGCTTTGCACTTTCCTGACTTGTGCTACCTCAAGAAGAAAAGCATTATTTTCCCTCGTCTGCGTGTCCATCTTTGTTAACTGGTGACAAGCACAACCAGTCCCCCAGCAGCCCCTCCGAGGTGCAGGGCACGGTGGTGTTCCCACAATATGTTATTCTGGGAGTCAGCCTCGATAGGAAGCATAAACCTGTACCAAGAAAACCTGCTACTGGTAAAGAAGACTTTTCCTGCCTGGTTTGATTCCAGCTACAGGGTGCTACAGAACAATAGCTATTTATATTGCAACTATCTTTTAGGCTGCTTCCTTCTCACTGAATATATTCCACAGAGCTGTTCTTTGCAGTCAAAAACACATACTAACATGGATTACAATGAGAATATTTGAATGGGCTTTGATGAGGCTCTGGAACTAGAAAACACCATTGTAACAGCTGGGATCCCTGCACTGAAAGGACACACTGTTAACTGAAGTAAATATGTTGCTATGAATTTCTGACTTAATTGACAGAACATTTTATAGTGTGAACTTCAAAATCTCATTAGGAATGAATCAGAATGTGGCTATGTGCCTGTAACATTTTCAGTGCCAACATACAGTCAGGCCTGCTTGGAGTTGGTATCATTTCTTATCAAGCAGCTGAGATTCCAATGTAATTCAATGCAATCGAATTATACTGCTTCATGCCAATATGTAAAATTGAATTGGATTAAAAGAAATACCATCTCCAAATTGTGGTCTGACAGACAAATCCCAGCATTTTTAGTGGCTCTTAGTTCACAGCCATCCCTGACATGCCTAAGCTAAAGAAATAAAAGCATTTTCCTGCTAATGTTGAGGTGTGAGGTGCCCGAGAGGCTGGCCAGGCTGCACAGGAGGATCTCTCTGTGGCTGAAGGGCTCTGTCAGTAACTCCTTCTGCCCCATGAGGACACTACATTTTGGCACTTGACTACATTACCCGTCATATTCATTCTTATTATGGAGGTACAACTTAATTCTCACCAGCTTCAGTGATAATATTACAAAACTAAGCAAAATTAAAAGATCTTCCAGACACTTAATGCCTGCCTGTGTCCGCTCAGTGTGGAGCCACATATCACTGACACAGCGGCACCCATAAATCTCCCAGCCAAGGCACATGGCCCACCCCACACACAAGGTACAGCCACTGCTGACTGCCCAAACTCCCAGCTTGGCTCCCTGCCCTGGCAAAGGCAGGCTGGGCTGTCAAGATGCACAGCCATGGCAGCCTGCTGGGGAGTGTGCTTCACCCTCAGACCAGCCTGATCTCCTCAGGAAAGGGTGGTCTCCTAAGCCAGAAGAAACTTGGAAAGCAGGAGTTTGGAGGGACTACTTTTCCAAAAGTCAATTAGCTGGGAACACTTAGCACAAGTACCCTCATCTGAAAGTTAGCTACCAGTAGTTTTGAATAGATGACTGATGAGGGTCTGGTGAATCTTTTATGAGAGATTTAGGAGGTAAAAAAATTCCATCGTATATGGTTGGTTCCCTCTTTTAGTGAAAGATAATAAAGAAATTACTGAATTATTTGAAACAAATCCAAACTGTCTCAGGCCCCCTGCTTAACTAATTTATTACATTTGGACAACTGACCTTTTGATACTTGGGAGATCTGTGAGCTGGCACAGTCTCCCTGACACAGTATCCCAGGAAAGCAGGACTGAGGGCAGCAGCAGCAACACACCAGACATCCCTGCTTTTCCCCTGCCAGGCTGGGGCTTCACAGGTCACACAACCCTGGCTGGATCTCAAAGTGACCCCCAGAAGCCAAGGGTGCAAAAATATCAGTTCACCTCGCCAGGTTTATTCATTCGCCGTTTCCCTCTGAGTTAAAGGGATGCCTGGGAGCTGAGGCAATCCTGTAATATCTGCTTAGCCCACAAGTACACAAATTAAAATATCTGACAGACTGCTAATGAGCTGATGCTGGAATGACTGGATAGTCTGTTATCATTTGGCCGTTCACAGTTTCCTCACAGCCCATCTGCGAGCCAGGCGAAGCTACAGCCTTCCTCCATTTACACCTTTTGCCATTATCGGCCTTTGGGAAAGGCCTTTAGCAATTAAAGTTTGTATCAAACATATTGTCATCTTTCCCACCCTGTTAGTAGCCCCTGTGTGCTACTACAAAAGGTCTGCTGAACAGGAGGCTGGAGCCGTAGCTGTTTTGGTCACACTTCTGTACCTGAGCCCCAGGTTTGTGCTCCAGCCTGGCAACTTAGCTCACACACCACATCAGATGCTCAACGCAGCCATGACAGCTCACAGCTTCCTTCCTGAGCAAAAACCACCCAGCTAAATCCTAACACATTTGGGCTACTTTCTGAAAGACTTCCTTCTATGTTATATGGCAGTACTGTATGGGGGCAACTTGTCTGGCTTCTTTGACGGATAACTTTCCTCACACAATCACTCACACTGGGCAAACAAAGCATAAAAATAAGAGATCAAGCCCTGATGAAAAAAATCCTTTTTTTTCCTTCAGCTTAGAAAACTCGGTCATAGTGGTGGAAGGTGCTTCCAGGCAGCTCCGACTTGCATAAGAGGCAGAGAAGCACAGACATCCCTGACCTTGTTTGGCAGTATTACGAAAGGTCGTATTTTCAGATGGATGATCTGATCTCAAAATATCCTCCAGTGTAATGAGTACAAACAAGCCTTTCATCTCTGTGTCTCAGCCATGTGTCTATTTACTTTCTCTGGTTTTTAATGCAGGGAACAGCCTTGTGATGGTTGCAGAAAGCAGAAGGAATTTCAGCAGTGCAGCACCTCTGCATCAATGGGTTACCAGGGTTGCTGGACGAAAACTGCAGTCCAAAGTGCTCTGCTCAGCCAGACAGTGCAGCAAGAACCACTGCCAGCTCTTCTGTGCACCTCCAACTGTCTGCCCAGTCCATGAGGATCGGGCATAGCCCTGATGGGAGAGGAGGGTCTGTAACATTGCTCTGATCTGGGAATGTGCAGGCTGTGGCCAGCGAAGTTCATTGAGAGAGATGAGAGGGTAAATTCTCCGACATCACAAAGGGCTCCTTAGACTAGCAAAGCACGGTTTGTAGCTCTGGCATCTCCTCTAGCTTGCCCGGCAGCCTGGGTACCACACAGCACGCCTGTGGCAGCGCCAGAGCTGCCAGCAC
>VYZQ01015921.1:0-15678 GCA_013400655.1 Mystacornis crossleyi | reverse complement strand
TTATAAAAACTCCCGCAAAACATTGGAGATTCATCTCTCAGGAGAGAAAAATCCAGGACTAACTTTTCATGTTTTTTCTCAACATCTGAACACAAACTTCATCTGTCTCTTCAAGGACTGCTTTGTTTATGACATTTTTTATTGTTTTAGATAAGTACTTGGCTTCTGAAGTTGGCTCTTGTAGTGTTTGTGGCCTCTAAACAGACAAAGACAGCAGTGCTTTTATCCTTTTGACTACTTGGTCTTTGTATTCTGAATGCATTTGTGAGATGGAACCGCCAAGAAAGGAAAAAAATAGTTACATTGCCTTCAAGAATGAATAGCCTGCACCTGGGGATGTACTTATTGGGTACTTATATTCTACCTCCCAAGCCTTGCATATTAACAGTTTTCCTCTCTTCTTTCACTTAACTTAAAAAATATGAAGTTAAGGGTCAAAAACAATCCCAGCAACAAGCACAATGGTTTTTGCTCTGAAGTCTAGGCATGACAGAAGGGAGTCCTAAGGATCTTCTGAAACTTTACCAACAAAGTCAGATGCAGCATTTGAACATAAAAATACAGTTACAGTAAATGATTGATTGACCTTTCTGAAAATGTGTTTAATCTTCTGTTTACTTCTAGGACTATTACAGTACCTTCACATCTTCATACTTTTATAAAAGCTCAAAGCAAAGCCTAGATTGCTGTACAAATATCTAGAGGATGGTGCTCTGTTGCAGAAAGTCATAACTCTCTTTATTCCATGTAGGGTAAAAGGTAATAATGATTAACCACATACCTGCATAAACAGTGAAATTTTTTCTCTTGTTGTTGACTATGTTGTAGCACAGTCACAAGCTGGTGCTAAATAGCCAAATTGTGGAAGAATTACATCATTTCACTTTCAGAGCCATAGAACTCAAAGAAAGAGATCACAGAACAAATTAAAGTCATAGTCATCTTGAGGTAATTCAAAGAGTGTGTTTTACTCAGCAAGTCGTTTCTTTGCTTACGTTCACTCTCAGTTTGTTCTTCATACATTTTTCATACAAATTCAAGCACTTCAAAGAACTGATTATTGTACAGAACTTGCAGGTTCTCTAAATTACAAGCGGTTTGATCCTTTTTGTGTTAGCCATAAAGCGGGTGATCTGCANTTAGATAAGTACTTGGCTTCTGAAGTTGGCTCTTGTAGTGTTTGTGGCCTCTAAACAGACAAAGACAGCAGTGCTTTTATCCTTTTGACTACTTGGTCTTTGTATTCTGAATGCATTTGTGAGATGGAANTCTGCAGCACTGGAGCTTGGAGCGCATTTCTGGGTGTACTGTGGCTGAGGAAAATGGGTGCAGAAGCCAGGAATTCCCACTCTTTCCATGACAAAAGGTGCTGGCATAATCCCACATGACTATGGGAAAGGTGCTGGTTCAGTCATCTAAATTCTTGAATTAAAGCTCTCTGAGTGGTAATCTTTCAGAGCAAGGTGCTGAGGCAGTTAATGGTCACAGACCTGGATTCAAACCCTGTTGGTCTTGTGCAGCAAGTTGAACAATATTACCAGAAGATTTTTTCACTTCAGGGAATTCTATTAGGTTTGGCCAAGAGGCTAAAAAAAACCCCAAAAAAACCCCTATACGTCTTTTTGCATTTTGTATTCAGGTAAAGTATAATGTGATTTATTTCAGGGAACCTTTTTTGGTGAAATGATGGGTTATAGATCCTGCTGGAAAACCCATACCTTCAACTTGGGCTTTTTAACTTAAAGAGCGTGTACATCTGCTTTAATGGGATTGTAATGTGATGCAGTAAGAAAAACAGTTTCACAGGTGATTTGGAAGTAATTAACATATGGCTACTCCAAAAGCTCAAGGAAATAGAAGTTTGCTTAGTGACATATCCAAAAGTAAGTAGGACAACCATCAGTGCAGAGTGAACTTCTCTGGCATGCATATTTCATGTCATAGCACATGAAAAGGCAATAAATACAATTTGTACTGTCTTACTCGTTTTGATATTGATGTAATTTACTTACAGAGTACTATTTTACAATACTTAATATCAAGTCTCACATTAATATGCAGCAACAAAGTCTGAAGGTGACACAATAAAATACAAGCAGCTGTGAGACACATCATAAAGATGACACAAAATGATGTGAAACAAATAATATTTTAGAGTAGAATTACCCAATTTTCTAGAGCTATTACTAGAAAAGCTTTCTCTGCATTGATTATTCACAACCCAGATATTTCATAGTATAAATTATATTATATAACATTTTCTGAACCAAAGGCCTTCTTGTACTTCTGGACAGTTTCTTGGAAGATTTTCCTTTAAGTGATTGATTTTAAACAAGAGAGGAGATAGACACCTGTTATTAACCATTTGAAAGAATTCCGATGGGGAATAGTCAAAGTTGTTTCAGAGTTCTTTTTTTTTCTATTCAGATGGATGAAATTTTACTAAGATTTTTCCATTATTGCAAAGAAAACATCCACAAATTCTACCCACCCTCCCCCTCAATAAAACTTAAAAAAAGAAATAAAAATTATTTATAACAGAGATAAGAAAGAAGGATTTTAAGCAGAAGAGAAATTCAACCATTTGACAATTTTATATGTGAAAGAGTGTTGAATGAGAGTCATAAAGTCTTAAGTAGAATATAGTAATCTGTATGAGCAGTGGTATTTTAATTAACCAGCAGTCTTGAAATGATTGTCAGTCCTGACAGTATTTATGAATAAAGCTCATTCAATTCCATCTTTCTCTGGTTATGCCTCCATAAAACCTTCTTGATCAGTGGAAATTTTATTTCTGGCAATGCTGCATAAAATTGTTGAAATTATCTGTTATATAAAGGCATTCTCTGTAAGCATGGGGTTTTTTGGTTTATTTTTTTAGAACAGAAAGAAAACACTTTTTGGCATAATGTGTCTAGTATTTGACTATCTTATGTGACTGGGGCCAAATTTATAGCATGTTCCACTCCAAAGGTTTCATTCAGACTTATGCTGGTTCTTTATGGCTGTAGATCTTGCTGGATTGCCTCTGTGGTGGCTGTCTACCTGAAGATACTTGTAGTTTTTCAGCTTTTGCATATTAAATAGGTTCAGAAGCTAGGACAAAGGAAGAAATGACAGCTCATCAGGATGAAGTGTTGTTGAGTTTTCTTCACGATGTAGATGCTTTTCATTAAAAGCTGGGATTCTTCCTGCGATATTTCCCTTCTTCAACCATGGAAACAAGGCAATGCATATAAAAAGAGCAGAAGGTACTTAGGCAGATGAAAATGTAGTTCCTCTGTTTGTACTTCTAATTTGGCTTTTGATTTCCCTCACAAGCAAATTTATATCTTAGCTAAGGAAAACAAACATGAGGGTATTAGACATCAACCTAAATCTGAAAAAATTAAAAAAAAAAAAAAAAACCAAAACATGACAGGCTTGTATTCCTAAAATCCACATGCATGCATTTCTGATGTCAGCATGGTTCTTTTTAGTCTGCAGGAGCTGAATCTCACGAAATAACATTGTCCTGTGACATAGAAACATTTTCAAAATGTTACATTCTTATGCAACGGTACATAAGGTGTTTTTGGGGATACTATTTTATAAAGATACCTTCCTAGAATTTCATACTCAGTTTCTCAGAATATTACAATGTTACTTTATTCAGCTGATAACACCTGATTTTTTTTTCAATTTTATTTAGCTAAGCTTATAGAAAAATAACAGAAAAATTCTGATACAAGATGAATTGCTGAATATGAGCAAATTCTTCTGCTCCAGCAGCAGCTGCCAAACTGGAGAGCTGTCTCATCCCCTCAATTACGTTGAGACTGTATTGATGTCTTATTACTGCTAATTAAGCATTTTGAAAGTTTCACATGGGTTGGAACCTCAGACTACAAATGAATGAAAACATGCATGGTTCATCGTGCCCTAACAATACTGTGGACAGCTATTACTAACTCCTTACATTATCAATTCACATTAGACAATCTCCTGAAGAGCTGCTGATCATTGTTTACATATGCCTCATCACATCCTTGCAAATTAAATCACAGGCAATGATAATAAATACTGAGTAAATAAACAAAAGAACAACATTACTATTTAGCTGTCTTTTTTGCTTACATTCCTACCTGAATGTGTCTTGCTCAGCTAGTAAATGAAAAACCCAGAGGATATTTCTTATTCTTTACACCTTTTAAGTAGGTAAAGAAATCAGTTTATTTGCAAGTGAAGTGGGTCTGCTAGCTCCCTCCAAACATTCAACAGCAAATTACTGATTCAGCATCCTCTCTATAAGAAAAAAACCCCACAATGCACCAAAAAAAAAAAAAATCATGTCAGAGTCTCTGTAACACAGCTTCTGAGAAAGAAATGCTCTCTATTGCATTGAAAGTGTTATTTGATTGCACAGCATGTCAGCTCATGGTGTTCTCTTGCAGCCTCATCTATGTGTTTAAAAGGATATATTAAAATAAGCCCAGTGGAACACTGTGTGTCTCAAAGACGATGATGAAGCACCAAAAGCTACCGTCTTTGCCAAGACAAAGAGAAGGAGCTAGCTTAGAATGACTGCTTTCATCCCTTCCAGAAGTTATACCAGGGAAATAAAGGCCTTATAATCAGTGGTGGAAGAACGAGGGGCTTTCAGATGTTCATGGAGTAGCCCGGTCTCTGTCCACAGTGCTGAGCATGACCATTTCTTCTACAGGCACTGGCAAAGCCATCCTCACTGTGTCCAGCACCTAGGACAGGCAGCAGTTTAGTGGTGAGTCCCCTCTACAACTCGTGTCCTTAAGTGTAGGGCCTTAAGTGAGGGCTGTCTGACCTTTGCAGTGGGCCCTTGTCCTAGCCTGCATCGCTGTGCATCAGCTTGAATGTAAAGCTGCAATGGGAAGCCATGGGAAGATTTAGATCACAGCTTGCAGTCAGTCGTAGTGTGGTGAAACCAACTGTTGTGAATTCAGGTATCCTAAAAACACTTTGCTATGTGATGTTACAAATATTCTGAATAACAGTGCATGCTGTCAACTGCTTTAATGCATGTTAGGTATATGTCAAATCTTGGTATATAATTAAACAAAACTTTGTTTAGAGCAGAAATTAGGTCAGTGTCTTTGATTGTTCTCCTATCACTACAAATTAACAGCCTCTAGTTTGTGAATGTACTGAAGCAACCCCTTTAATTGATTAGTATACTACGCTTGATTTAATCATATTTGCAATCAGTATCGCTTTCTATCAGCCTCTAATGTGGAGCTCAGTGTGCCTAGTATCTTTTGCCTAGAAATCTGATCCTCTTATTTATTAATGTCAGATTTCATGTTTTTGCATTGTCATACTCTGCTGCTCAACAATGGTGAGTAATCAGAGAATTTCACTCAGATTTCTCCTGGCCAGGCAGAAGCAGTACATGGGGAACGGCAAATGCCTTTAAATGCATCTCACCTGAAAGCAAGTGGCAGCCGTTTTGTAATCTGATTGAATTCAACACTGGTGGAACCAGTGGGGGTGCTGTTTGCAGTGGCTACAGATATATTCTGTATATATTCCCTGTGCTTTTCTGCTCCCCTGGATAGCAAGCTGAGATATTAATAAGTAATCTCTGGGCAATTGCCAGATAGAATATAGTTTGTTTCCTGGAGATCAATATCCCAGGCTGCAGGGACCGTGCTAGTGGTTAAGCACCTCTGCATGAACACAATTAATTACATAGCTGAGCCCTGTGTTTAGACACTTTCCTCTTTGATCTGCCTAACAACCTCTCTTCTAGGGATTATCTTCTATCCTTACTGACTAATTTGACAACAGACTTTATCTGTGTCCTTTGAGATAAAGATGAGAGACAGAGCTGTCTATCAGTGCTCCGAGTTTTGTAGTGTTATAAAAAAAAAAAAAGCCTTTACCACGTAAACTCCATTATGAAGGATACAAAGGAAGTCCCCACCACAAGTATTCTAATCAAAGAGAAGTCCCCTGGTGCTACTGAGGACAGAAATTGTGATGAGTTCTATTTTGCTCTAAATTACTAATTGACTTTTTTTCTAAAGAACACCTACTAGGAATCTTGAAATTTTATGGTAAATGCTAAACAGCAGCTGTTTTCTAAATGTGCTTCCCATTCTACAGTCATCACAAATATCTCTTTAGATTAATAAACTGGACACAATTCCAGGTAATGTAAGCTGATAGGTCTCAAGCTCAGAAAAAGCATGAAAATTACGGATGAGTTTTAATAAATCTCTCTTTAAGGATCTTTTATACCTTGGTATTTTCATAGCTTGTTTTATGGCATGAGAAGCCGACATGCTGCTGTGAGCATTCCCTGATGAATATCTGCCTACCAGGACACAGTGAAAGAAGTAATTACAGCATTAATACTGAGTTTTATGTCATTAAATCACTATTTGGACCTAGGAATAATTTACATTTAAAAATATGATCATCATTAGCAAATCATCTTTGATGATCATCTTGATAAGAAAATTACTGGTAACAAGACATTCTTCTGGACTGGGTTTGGACCTTTGTGCCAAACTCTCAGGTTGACAACAGGCGCTGTGCATACACATACACACTTTGCCTACATTTTAATTTTCTTTCATTTTTCTTAGCCAATTCACTGACTTGCGTAGACCAATGTAGAAATTAATATATATTTCTTACCCCAGAGCACACATTTTATGTATAATTGATACCAAAATTTTTAATTATTCCATGATAAATGTATGGTGTAATTTTTTTGCTATTAATACTGGTTAAGTGTTTGAAAAACATAAAGACAGAAAAGAAGTCAAAATGGTGGTGGGAGGAATATTTAAGAATGGAAGATAGGAAAGAAGAAATAGGTTACAATTTTGCAGATGTTCTCTCTGAATAATTTATTTTACACTTTAAATAGGTGGCCTGATTTTCAGCTCTGTCAAGCAGATTTAGGTACATGATATAGTTTAGAAATGTAATTAAAAGTTTCATTAATATTTTTGAATAGGTCAAAAGAATTTTTTTTGGTAGACAAAAATAGTGGCAGGGACAAGTACTCCTAAATATTACATTTGGATCCATGTAGGATTTTGAGCCAAATAAATCAGATGTGACATTCTCTATAAAGTTCGCTCCACGAATGTGCTATGTCAAAAAGCTGGGTTTAGGTTTTGAAGTGCAAAAGTGGAACGTTTAACCCAAGAAAATCTTGATGTCATTAGTTATGCATGGGCAAAACCTACACTTGCCTGAGATGGCA
The DNA here is from genome assembly GCA_013400655.1 of Mystacornis crossleyi. NCBI lineage: Eukaryota > Metazoa > Chordata > Aves > Passeriformes > Timaliidae > Mystacornis > Mystacornis crossleyi. The sequence continues at coordinate 8,444 of VYZQ01015921.1, read as the reverse complement.
GATGGGAACACTAGGGAGCCTGAACTGCACTGTCTTTATGGACAGCCTGAATGCACTGTGCCCGCGAGCCTGTTCCGCACTCGCCTTGGACAACAACAGGAGCGTTTGTTAAGGAGACTGTTCTGTGTTCTCTCAGTGGCCTGTCCTGTGCTTTGGCAGATGGGATCGAGTGGTTGATGCGCCGGGTGGATGGAAAGGCTCCTTGGGGGCACACCCTGTGGTGCATCAGCTACCTCATCACCCTGGACCTAAACAGTGAGGGATGCTTCAGGAAGTAAGCTGCACAGGCAGCTGGCCAGTTGGCTTTGGGACTGCTCTGGCTTTGTCATCTGATTATAACCACAAACCATCTCCGCTGAGCCATGTCTGACTGGAGGCTCAGTGAACCCAGTGTGATAAATTGCTGCTAGGTTAAAGGTCTGGCATCTTTGACATTTTTCCACCGTGGTGTGAACAACTATAAAAATCTCAAGGCAACGAGAGTTCTGGGTTCAAAGGGGACTGCCTGCATGAACAAGGCATGCAGAGCCTGCCTCTGTGTGAACTTTTGAGCAAAGAGGCATTTTACATTGCCTTTTCTATCATCTAATTTTCTTACCTTGGGAACTCAGTTGTGAACTGACCCCAGTCCATCATGCTATACATAAATTACTAACAGAACTTTGAAGTTCTTCACACATTTAAAGAGGAGGTTCAAAGGTATATCCTGAAGGGATTCTGGAGAGAGATGTTTTGAAAATTAAAGGGAAAAGCAGGCAAGAGATTCAATATCCAAGTGTATCTTGTATCAAGGATAACAATATTAACAGTGCTTCAGAATATCAGTCATGTCAAAATGTGCTAATAGGCAAATCAACCTCCTTGCACAGTTATATATATGACATATATTTATTTACAGTCACATATGTGCACTTTTGCATGTATGCAGACAAGTATATAAGCAAAACCTGTTCTTGTTTGTTATGGGAACATTAATATCTGAACTTTTTCTAGCTTGTAAGTATGTGAAACTTGCTAAGCATCTGATCTTCCTGTGTAGGCAATGGCTTTCATTTATGCCATCCTAACAATGATCCCCCATCAGATTTTGCATAAACAAGTCATCCCACATTTTGTAACAATTTTAAAAATGTAAATTATTTACACAGAGAATGCTTATTGCTTAGGTGGGTGACTCCCGTAGCTTATAAATAAGTTAATAACAGAAATAAATAATTCAGGTGCATTTATTTTTGAATCTGTTGCTATGAAATCCTTTAATATTCAAAGCAAATATATTTTAAAGTTTTTTGGTATTTCTTGAACATATATAGGATAAAATATTGCAGTGTCTATTTCCACAGTTTGCAAACTACTTGCATGCAGAGCACCCCCAAACTAAACAAAATTATTTTACAACAGTTGAGGCCTTGTTTCAGTGGTGTACTTGAGCCACATTTGGGCACATTCTGAACACCATCCAGCTCATTAAAGGCTCAGCACAAGCTTAAGAACTGCTGAATTTAGTAAGAGTTAGTATGAACTATAGTGCTTTCCTGAACAAAAGCAAGCCTAAATTCCTGCTACCCTTCTACAGACTGTAAAAATCCTTCCTGAAGGCAAATATTATGCTGCAGACAGAATATGCTGCAAGTGTTGTTGCAGACTTTCTCATCTTTGCTGGAAGCTGCTTGCAACTGCTGTGAAACACTCCTGCTTTCATGGAGTTTCAAGGAGGAGGGGATTGTGTGGAGTCACTATCAGGTTTCCCTCTTCCCAGCTTTTTCCGTATGTGAAGCCCTGTGTTCTCATGGAGAGAGAGAAACCATCAGCTGTCAGCAGATCTGACAGAGAACTTGCTGCTCTACATCTATGCAGACCAGAATGAACAAGCTCTCTCTCCTTCTTGCACAGTTGGGTGCTTAATCAATTAGTAAGAAGTTCAGGACATGTCGTGCTTCAATGATAGTTACTATCCTTTTGCTGTGTTCTTCAAGCAGAGGAATCCAAGCCGGATTTTTACTACTAAGTGGGAATTTAATTTGATTTGATGATTGAAAATTTAGCTGTTGACCTTTTGTCAGTGAATGCTAGTTTTTCAGCCTGAATCTTTCCTACCTTTTCATAGTGTTTGTATGTTATGTGAGGTTTTTCTCTTTCCTTTTTCTATTGTGCTTATCTCAGCTTTTTCCTAATTTTCTCTTTTTGTACTTACCGTTTCTTCTAAGTACTCCTTCATACGCCTCTGTTTCCAACACTGTAAGAAACTGCAAAATTTAAGATACAATATAAGTACATCAACTGTATTTAAAAGTTAATAAAAAGTAACATCTCCCCGTCTCACCAAAAAAACCTCATACCACCTTCTCCAGAGGAAACCCAAACCCAAAAACCCAAACCTGCTTTCCTGTGTTGTGCCCCTCCCCACCCTAATTTTTTTTCTCCAGTGGTTTGTTTTCCAACCCCACTATATTTAACACAGTATTTGGCTGAATGTGATTCTTATTCTGAAACAGAAGAAAATGCATATTTATCTTACTTTAAAATTAGAGTGATTTGACTCATTTTCCTCAAAACCCAATGTTGGAAATAGAAAGTCAAACAAATGCAGTAACAGCTGGTTTGTATCCATCTCCTCAGATTTACATACGGTCAAAATAAGCAAATTATCTATTCACTGATGCCTTGGCACATGTTGGCACACAGATAATTAGGTAGTTATTTTCCAAGAGAAGGTCACTCTGTTTGATGTAGCCTGAATATGCCAGACGTTGGGACTGCCAATGATTTAGCTAAAGACATGAGACAGTGATCTGGTGGCTGAGAGGATTCATCATTATTAGGAATTCAACAGTAAATCTGATGAGATGGTAGGACAATTAGGATGATGATCTGCTGCTTCACAAATGTGCAGAGGAATCATTACGGAGAAGGAAAATGGATGAAATCATCAAAGTGAATGTAAACTTGAACTGGATTCGTAAATCATAGAGGAATTTCCCGTGCAGAACTGTCCATTATGTTATACATTACTCATAAATGCTTAGTACTTTTTGATTATGATTACATCAACGCAACTATTTTTACACGTTGTTTAGGTATATTTATTATTTATTTTACTTCCTTGGCTTTTTACCTGAAATTACTTAACATGCATCAGAGAAAAACATCATAAAGGTTTGAAGGCACAGTAAGTTTTCCATGGTAGTTTCCTATCTGACTGTCTTTTCTTTTAGAGACTATGTTATAAAAAAGAATGAAAGACACACAAATAAAAGTTAGTAGATCTAACATACTAAGTAAATAAATAAATAAAATGCCTCAAATTTAAATTGGAAACTTCCGTATATAATTTTGTTGTGGAATGTTTAAGACATGTTAAGATTAATTCGTGTCTTATTTCAGAGTATTATTAAAATAGCCTAGATTTGATTTCCATCTAAAGAAAAATTTACTTGTAATATCAATACAAAATATAACAGTTTCTCTAAAAAAAGAAGGAACGAAAGTGTAATAAAACTGTAAGATTAAATTTACTTTTTAGTTACAGAGTGAAGCAAAAAAAGGAGTATTTAGCAATAGGTCATCTGCAGTGATTTGATACACTCTTGTAAAAGTCCTTTTGTTAGCTGAATTGCTCATGGACATTCCTTTTGTGTGTGTTTTCTGAATTTTAAGATTCTGTTTGAATAAAGTGAGGGACTCTAGGGGCTATACTGAACTTCTGGATAGTTCAAGGAACAATGATGATCATGATATATGCATGGTGCTGATTTATTTACTGGCTTGTTTTCATCTTAGCTTGTGCTTGTCTTAGCTTAGTCATAGCTTATGAAAGGTTAATTCTGTAATATGTGAGTAGTATTAATTCCCAATTTAAAATTTCACCCACGTGGTGTCAAATAACTCTTGACATGTTGTGGTGGTCCTCCTTCTGCTATGAGAAACAATATGAGTCATTGAAATTATCTGTTAAAAGGTGTTTCTCTTTTTTTAGAGACATTTGGTAAGAAAGTTTCCTACTCAAAGGACAACTGAAATAACAAAGTGTCCTGTATTCATGGTGCAGGGAACAATAGCCCTTCTTAATTAGCTTGGGCACTTCAAGAAATATCTTCTGACCGTCGTGTTTAAGCATAGACAGTTTTTTAATTTGATTTTTAGAGTAAAAAAGTAGCCAAGGACACTGAACACTACATTAAAGTACAGGAGATAATCATTAGGAATTGCTTAAGAAATAAAAATATAACCTATGCATTTGAAAGCTTATGTCAATGACATCTCCCTTGGTCTAGACCCATGGTTTTGTAACTTAATCTGTCCTTCAAATACTACATAGAGTATTGCCATTGAACTCATGAATGAAAATTTTTATTTTAATAGATATGGGATTGGAAACTTTTCCTCAGCCTTAGCCTTTTTGAATAGCGTTTATAATTTTGTTCATCACACCTGCCTAGTTTTGACCTCATAATATATGGTGGTATATTTATTAGTTAATGGTTCATCTCAAAAATTACAATCCTTAGAGATACTGTGAAGAAAGTTAAGAAAATTAATTTTCTATAGTCTTCCTCAGATAAGCTATGAAAGGAAATATTTTCTTCCAGTATTACAGTTTTCACTGATTGTGACTTTATTTCTCTAGTTACAACCTTTCAAAGAAAGGTATATTTCCTTTTGATTAGGATGACAGATTCCTGTAGATCCATCTTCTTTTTGTTCATTATAGCAAATGCAAACTGCAGCTTCTGACTCAGAACAGTTATGGCCATGATAATGCTTGTTCTTTCTTCTGCAATAGCTCTTTTTAAAGCAATAGAATGTATGACGAAGAGCTGTAAGATTTTTTTGAAAGTCTTTGATAAACAGAGATTATATTTGAAACTTTCTTTATGAAAGTTTTCCTGCTTCATACTTGTGCTTTTACGTGCCTTTCAGAAAAGCATTCGATGAGTCAGTCAAACTCTAGAAATATGCAGCAGATGCACCCATTGTTGGTGAAAGTGGAGATGGGTATTAGCAGAGTTACAGCAAAACTCTGGGAATATTTTATTTTTTCCCTTTAACTGTGTTTACTGGTGGGGTTTGGATGAAGAAGGATATCTGGGAGATCACCCAACATGAACAGTAAGTCACAAGTTTGGTTAGAGTGATGGGTGAGACAAAGCTGCTGGGACAAGAATACGAATAAAATCCACTTCTTCATGCCGGTTGTACAGGGACACTTACTGCCCAGATCTCTAGCATGTAGAGGGTTATCTGAGCTGGGGAAATACTCTAGGGCTGGAGCTAGAGTAGCCCTGATTCTCCTCCTCCTCAGGCAGGCAAGCAGGGCAGCCTGAGCAGAGACTTGTGAGACTCTGCACCTCTCCACCCCTTGTCTCCTCTCCTCCTTTGGACAGTGAGCTCGCTGCATCCAGGGTAGTGTTTGATACGGAGCTGTCTGTCATTGCTTGCAGTGACATGGCACTGAGCGTACACCTTTGTTCCTAGATCGTGCTGGAGTTTTGCTAAGCTGTAAGGAGACCTTTGCAATAGAGTCAGGGATAAAATGAGCAGGTATAAAGCACGCTAGGTCTGTAACAAAGAAATGTGCAATTTATTGACATAACAGGGGATGATTAGGTTGGAAGGGTGAAATTCCACTGCTCCTTGGAAGGAGAGTAGCAAGGTGTGTTGCCATAGTCAACACAATGACAAGGCCAGCTAGGGAGGAAGTGGTAGAGGGAAGGATGCCAGGATAATTTGTAAACCTGATCTAAAGACCTGGTCTAAATCCACCAATAATGATTTCTAGGGATTTATAGGATTACCACTTAACACCTATGTTCATTTTATGAAGTTTTAGATTTTCTTCCTTTTTTTGAAAGGCTAGTTTTATTAGTGTATTTATTAGTATATTAAGTTTATCCAACTTTTCCAGTCTCACAGTATTATATTTAGTACACTGAGAGTACTTCTTTTGATATTTTATTTTATTTATATGCAAGACAGAGTAGACCTCAGGATGGTGTCATCATTCTGTGATATTTCAAAATAGTATGCCTGGATTTTAGTCTATAAATACATGATCAATTATTTCCCTTTGACAGTGCTGTTATTACATACATATTCCACAATTCGTGTGTGCTAAATTTGCTATTGATCTTCAGAGTAGTGTAAACAGTATGCATTTATTTACATGTATATACATGCATGAGGAGGTAATTAATTTACTTGCTATCGATTTGTTTTTTTTTATTCTGGCAGGTTGTTCAGCATTACATTTTGTAATTTATGCAATAATGTTCTGATGGAAGCTGTAAAAGTAGAACATTAGTGAGCTTATTTTTGCTGTCTTAGTAAATCTGTTCAGAAGATAGATTATATAAATGGTAGTCTCTGCACCTGTCTTTTTACAGAGGAATATAAAATAAAATGTTTTTCTGAAGGTAAAAGTATAAAAGTGCTGAGCTTACCTCAGCATTTGTGACATCAACATAAAGCCTGAGTGATAGATCAGGATTCAAAGTGAGGAGGTTTCAATCCGCTAAGTTTAATCAGTTAGGAGTTCCAACAGTACTATTTAAATTTTTAAAAATACATGTTTGCTCTTATACTGATGTGTATGGTTCTTATTCTCTACCTGGAGTATCCAGCCAAACCAAGGAAAATTCCCTCAAGTTCAAAGCCAAACTCCTCAAATTAGCCATTTTTATATAACCTCTGAGTAGTTTGAGTCATAGATGCTACTAAACTATGAAGAGAATCAAAATTAAGTATGTGTTTATGCTGCCTCATAGCCCATATGGATGCCTGCATTTAGTGTTGAATATGCATTTAGATGTTTTTTTCACTCATGAGCAAAGTTCTGCATGAGTGAAATAGAACCTCTCTGCCCTATCCCTCCTGATAGCCTGTCTGGTGGCAGGAGGTATAAACCTGTGCTGTGCACAAGGGTTGTCTTTACAGCTTGCCATTTTATTTTACAGCACCACATAAGGGCAGACAGGAGGGTTAATTCTGAATAATTTTCTTGTATCAGTTGACCTTTTTAATTTTTTTTCTGTTATTATTTTTGCACATACATTCCAGTGAAGATGAGTTTTTAACAAAACGAAAAAATTTGTAAGCTCTCTTGCATAGTTTTCAAAGGATTTTGACAGAAATAGCAGTCTGATTCATAACAGAAGAAACACAGATTAGTTTTCACAGAGAGTTAGAAATATAAAGTACAGAATGAACCACCATGTGTAACGATCAAAATGCAATAGATTACTCATAAAGTAAGAGTCTGTATGTTCAGAAATTCATTTAGGACATGGGTGATTGCGCCATAATTTATACATGTACATAATTTATACAAGCAAGGTGGGTAATGGCTGTGATCCCTCTTGCAGTGGTTGTCTACATTCCTTTTAAGTTGCAAGGTCTATTTTGTGCTTACCTGGATGTCTACTGCCAGTAAAATTTGCATTTTCTTAAATGCAGTGGTACTCTTCCACTCCTCCCAATATAGGTTTCCAAGCATTAAAAAAAGAGAATACTGTTCCTCTTATTTTTATGTCCATTTTACAACAGTATTTCAATTAGGAATGGAAACATCTCTCTGGAGTTCTGGATTTAAACTCTGAAAATAGCACTTTTGCTTCTGAAATCATTATTCCAATGTCCAATATTTGTTTTTATTTGAATTAGTGATTTCAAACCAGAAGGTAAATAAAAGCGAATAGTTAGAAATCCAGGTAAATATATACACTTCTGTGTTAGTGTAAGAGGATATATGCTCAAGGAATGTGGTATAAATTTGGTAGATGAGAAATGTATGTAATCATATGACATTTAGGAGTAATTATTTAATTTTAAAGCATTTACAGTGCAATTTGTGACAATTATATTAAATTAAATCACATTTGAAATTCATTTTTTTAATTATAAACTATTGTGAAGAAAAGTACATGAAACTAGCATTTTTGTTTCATTTTCATGCCTGTTGCAAAAAAGGAAAAAAAGACTCTATTGAAAGTGACATGTTATAATGAATTCTTTGTGCATTCAGAAGAATAATTTTGCTGCCTTTTGATAAAGAAGTTGTATAAAATTTAATAGCTATTCTTCTGTAACTGAGGGCTACCTGAGGGCAGCGCTTGACAGATCTGTTGAGCTGCTTGCCAGATAAGGATAGGGATCCAGCTTTGCCCTCCTCTGCATGCAGAACATCAGTGCTGGTGAGAGGCACAATTCCTCTCCCTGCTGCTGATACTTTTGGGAACTCGGCCTGGATGCGAAGGCTGAAAGATGCATCCCTTGGAAACCCCAGGGTCCTAGGAGCTAAGGAGAAGACCATGGCTTGCACCGAGCAAGACTCTGGGTTTGCAAGACAGAACTGTGAAGTAGGCAGAAGGGATGCTTGAAGCACAGGTACTTCCTAACTCCTTCTCTCAGGACTCAGATGGTCTTCTGTGCGCTCTCTGTTCTTGCTG
>VYZQ01015920.1:0-18194 GCA_013400655.1 Mystacornis crossleyi | reverse complement strand
TGCTGACCAGTAGTCAGTGGTGTTGATATTGAATCTGGGAAAGAGTATTGGAAGCAATTTTAGTGTAGTCACCTACTGTACTTCTTGCCGATCGAAATAGGCTGTTGCTTAGAAAGAAGCTCAATAGAAAGGCAGTAAATACCCATTGGTTATTAAATGCTTTGACAATTGACACTGTAAAGATGAGATTGAAAATCTTGCATGTGCTGAAGTATTGAAAGTGACCTAGTTTTCTGCAAAACAAACCATTTAGCCGTATTTTACTAAGAAACATTAAATTAATAAACAAAAGATAAAATGGGGATTTTATTAGCTAGAAAGGTAAGGTAACTCTTCTCGTGTAATAAATCGAAATGGATCCTGACAATTTTTATAAGCACATCAGGGCACATTATTTATAATGATTGAGTTTATGGTTATTAAGTTTCCTTTTAATCATGAGATATGACTCGATACAATGTCATTTTGGCACAGTAGTTCACAGTAAGGTTATCCTTCCTGTATGTTGACCTAGGCTTGTAAGAAGGTCACTTTCCTATTTCAGTGGAGTTAGGTTCATAGATAGTTGTTTATTGCAGGGTGAAAGCAACATTCTAGACTAGAAAAAAGTCCTTGTGTTAGTGATCCCAAAGTATTGTAGCTGAAGATAGGAGCCAAGGCCTTGCAGGTCACTGGTTCATGAGGCTGATGGACCCGAAGGACTGTGTTGCAATGATAAGTCTTCTAGTGAACTTGAACATGTGCAGAAGTGAGAGGACCGTGTAGTACCTTTCTTTCTGCCTGTTTCCAGGTGTCAGAAACAAGTTCCTTGCAGGTTATGATTTCCTCCTGGAATCCTGAGGTTTCCTCCTGTAAGATCCTTTAACCAAAGTGAAAAAAAAATAGTTTTATTAATGAACAGAATTTGTTTTTGTTAATGAATAAAGCAACCGAAGAAAAAGAAATAATTTGAGCTGGAAATCCCTTTGAAATGTAGGTCAGCCAGTCTAAACAAGAATTCCTGTTAAAATGTTAGTTGAGTTCTTCTTATACATGATTTACTTATGAGAAATATTTCCAGGAAAAAAAGCATGACTGAGATTAAACTATTCTACAGGATATCCTTGCAAGGTGCTGAAAATATATAGCTGTGAGCTGATAATTTGTTCATGTAGTCTGTGGCTCTGTCCACTGTCCTTCCCATATGGCATATCCAGAAGCATTTCACAGCTGGAAGTTCAGGTGACTGTCTATACACACATCCCACTATTGTTACAAGAGAACAGATTGCCTGGCCAAGAGTTATCTTCAGTGCAAACAGGCACCTGTTGACTCCTTTGGCTTTGTTACCTGCAAGATAATGTCTGAAGATTCACAGCTTGGCTTTAGTTCCTTCCAGTTCATTCAGCAAGAGTTTCTGGTACTTTACTGATTTTGCATTTGCCAAGTTGTTCAGACAGCGTAGAGTCAAAAGGATGTGACATTCCAGACTGTCTTCTCTTCAGCAGAGGACAATGTGTCAATGTCTCTGGAGTCCTGACTAGTGTACTGTCTGCTTTGTTTGTGTCAGCCTGTTCACAGATCCATAAGGTGTTGGAACACTTCTAAATACTGCTGACCCTCCAGAGACACTAGTGCAGTTCATAACCTTAGCAAAATTTTTGAGTTTGCTGTTATCACTTGAGTTTTCATCAGTACTTGGTCATGCTTACATATAGGCTTGTCTCCATGTTTGTTCTGTTGAAAACACCAAATTTAGAACAAAACTTGAATCTACAGAGTTTTGACATTTATTTTTCTGTTTTTATCAGTTGAGCATCATTAAGGCAAGACTTCTTTAACATCGGGTCAGTTCTGTGAAACAATAAATTGTTCTTTGTCCATATGAAATTTTGATTTCCAATGTGGGCAAGATAAACAAGCCCTGATTTGTTTTGATGCAGATTAATAAACTGCTATTGCAAATTGAAGTCACTTGTAGATTAACTTCTTTCACTCTTTCATATGTTTTTTTTCCTTGACTGTGTATGAACATCACAAAATGTTCTGAAGTGTTCGAGTAATAGACATAGCTCTGATTCCTTCATATAGGTCGAAAAATTGCTTCTGTGGTTATTCCTTGTTCATGCACAAAATAAGGGGCTTTAATCTCTTTCCTCTACAGGAATGATATTTTTGTGTTCCTGTTAAGTACAAGAGCTGGAGGCTTGGGCATTAACCTTACAGCTGCAGATACGGTAGGTGAAATTTGGTAACAATTTATGTGGGAAAATCGGTCATTCTGTGTGGAAGTTGGCACTCTCTTGCCCATACTGATCAGTATTTTTAGTACTGCCATTCACATTGTGAAATTGCATAGCCTCGTTTACTTTATTATTATTCACAATATAATATTATCTTGATGATAAAGTTGTAGAATATTGGACGTTTTGGTACACAGTTTTTGGTTAAAGTTGGAAATTTCTTCCCACTCCCCACATACTTGAGTACCAGAGTCCAGAAAGGAGTTGGATTACTGAAGGGGTCTACAGGTGCAAATAACACTTAGATGAAACAGCATTCACTGTATGAATGACCCTTTGCTCCTAAGGTTCAGTTGCAAAGGAACCAGTGGAATAGTTATCAGTTACCCTTTTTTCTGTGCCCAGAAGAATGAAACAATGCCTATGAAAGTAGGAAGCCATTTGTATTTGAGTATCAGCTACTCAGGAAGGATAAATTTCTTCCCCTGAGGTGTAGAGACAGACCGATTTAGGTGAATTGCAAGGATTTGCACTCTGTGGCAGCTGCCACTAATCACTAGGGAAGGAATACTGATGAACCATTCATCTTTTCATTAATAGCTATTCTTGTGCTTCTAACCCGCACCTGGTGTGCATGCAGATTTGACCTCAAGTCCGTAGCCACCCAAAGATCTCTGAATCAAAAAAAATTACATATTTTTTAAAAAATATCCAATCATATCTTGCCATGAGTCACAAGAAATCAGAAGAAAACAAGTATCTGTAGGATTTTCAGGGTTTGAAAGAAGAAATAAACAGATGGAAGCTCAGGCAGGCTCCTTGCATGAGCATTTTTAGGTCTGTATTTTTCCATGTAACTTCTTTAATACTTTACTTTGCTGTCTAAAATTTTTTTAAATGCTTTTGGTTTTTATGCTTATTATGTATAAAGTACTATTAGAGTAATAGTGCAATAATGTGACATTTCAGCTTTTATAGTCAAAGTACTAGAAATGTTAGACTTCATCTAATTTTTGAATAAAAATTGGAGTAATACTTTTCGCATAAAATTCTGATATGGTGGCAAGTAACACTAAAATGTGTCCATGATGTGGTTAGTCTATAATTAATTGCATGACAGTGATTTATTGTGACGACAAACTTAGGACTTTTGTGCCTCCCAAGCAGGTCTGTTTAAGAAGATATTAAAGATGTTCTGTGGAAGTTGAAGCGTTCATGGTGTCAGTTAGTTTGAATTCACCTGAAATGCAGTGGAAGAGATTTCACTCTTCCACTGGACTGGGCAAGGCTAGTTTAACACAGCCTACAGTGGGGCTGTAATTCTGTGAAACATGACTGAACTTTTACTGTTATCATATATTGGATTTTTATTTGTTTAATCATCAGGTGCTCTAAATGTATGTTTTTATTTAATCCTTTCTGGTGTTGCCTTGCAGGTAATTTTCTATGACAGTGACTGGAACCCAACAGTAGACCAGCAAGCCATGGACAGGGCCCACAGGCTGGGGCAGACCAAACAAGTCACCGTGTACCGCTTGATCTGTAAAGGCACCATTGAGGAGCGCATCCTACAGAGGGCAAAGGAAAAGAGTGAGGTAGGAATAAGGAACTCAACTGGAACGAGAAGTTACAGAAATGGGATCATAAAGCACGTGTCAACATGAGTAAAGAGACAGAAAGTGTCTGCAGGGAGACAGAAGAGAAGGCAAAAGGAAGTGTCTTTGTTCAAATATACAAATCTGTGTCCCTAACACAGCAGCAGTCCAGTGACATTATATGAACTGGAAAGAAGCTAATTAATTTACAATATGACTTCATGAAAGCTATTTCTTATGTTGCAGTGAAACAATTCGGGCTTGTTTAAGACTAGGGCTTCTGTCTTTGCTGTGTCAGAGTTACTGATTCCTCTCATGTTACACAGCAGCTGATTTTTTTTTAAAAGACATTTGGAAGGTAATCAAGTGGAAATTACTTGAGGTTGTGATGGTTGCCAGAAAAGCTCAGTGTCCTGCAGCATCAAGTAGTAAGTGTACTAGGAACTTTAAACTTCATGACACTTTATTTGCAAGAAAATAACTTAAGAGAATCATGTTTTTCAGTAGCAGTAGGTACACAATATACAATATTCAGATGTTTTGTGTACTTGGGAGTTTCTTTTAGCTTTTGTCTTACTTGGATGCTGCTCCTGATGTTGCAGCAACTGAATGTGTTCACATTTCCCTTGTTGAAACCATTTTTTGAGATACTGCACTAGAGTTACCTGAAATCAGCCTGAAAATCAGGTGTAGTCTTCTGTTGGTAATGCAAATAATTGAAATTGCCTTGTGTTAAAGCTTGTTCTCTTCTGCTAAGTTACAACCCTTCTTAGTTGTTGCATTTTTTAAAATATAGTGGTGGTAATAGAGGCTGAGTGAATTGCTTAAACTGCAACACTGACTGTATGGAGATACAGTTTTCAGTCAAGGAGACTAAAAATGTTGCACCCTTTAAGAATGCGGTCTACCTGATCCTCTGTGCAGTTCACTTGAAAATATGAATGGGTAAATTATACTTGAGAGAGCTGTTGCTGTATTTTTGTTTTGTTTTGTTCAACAGTATGTTAACACTATAATAATTTGTAGTTTATTACATGCTGCTTCAGAAAAAATGTATCTTCCCATAAGGGGTGGTAGTTGTTTGCTGTCTGTCCCAGTTGCTTCTCGTATTTTATACCCTGAAATTTTGCTACTCACTTTGGTATGATAGAGAAATTGGATCAAATCTGACTTAGATGTACTTGCATGATTTTTGCAGCTGGGTTTCAGTGATGGGTAGTCAGAAATGTTTCATGGTTGCTTTGACTAATTTTTCCTTTTCTTCACTTGTTTTTTTCCTTCTAGATTCAACGAATGGTAATTTCAGGTGGCAATTTCAAACCTGACACCTTGAAGCCAAAAGAGGTGGTCAGCCTTCTGCTGGATGATGAGGAACTAGAAAAGAAATGTATGTGAAATTGGTATATTTCACATTGGAAATTCAGCAATTCCTCCATTTTCCACTTCATTACCTTATGAAATCTGTGTTTTTATCTCTACAAACACATGTATTGCTGATGACAACTTCTGTTTCCTGTCTCTCTTTGTATTGCCAACTCTTGTTAGTACAAGCTGGTTTGATATCACTGCTGAGCTGAATGAAGTTGTGCAAAATGAGACATGATGGTGTGATTAAGTTTTTATTGGCACTCATTCAGGATCATTACATTGTTCCTGAATGACAGAGCTTTGACAAGAATTATGTAGGTCATGACAAGAAAAGTATTAGTAAAAGTGCTGTATTTCATCGTGCTTTTGAAGTTAGAGGTATACGCTTTCATGTTGCTTGAAAGAAGAATTTCCCTGTAAGACATTTTAGTGACGTGGAAACAAATAGTTTTAATAGAATAGTGTTTTCAATGTGTTTTAGTTTCAATACAACTGACTTTTCTTCCCAGTTCTGTTAGAACTAGAACCTCTTGTAAGATTCGTAAAAGGATGTGAAATATCTTTCCAGTGGTGACAGCTTTTGGTTTTTTTTTCCAACAGTGCGTCAGCGTCAAGAAGAGAAGCGACAGCAAGAAGAAACAAATCGTGTGAAGGAACGTAAACGTAAAAGGGAAAAATATGCTGAGAAGGTATTTTGATACAGAGGGGTTGCCTGTGTCAGTGATAGCGCCAGAAGAGCTTCTGGATCACTGTTACGGGATGTGGAAACATTTTATGCCAGGCAGGAGTAAACCTTCTTGCCTTTGCCATTGAAAGTCAGTCTGTGGCAGTTCCTTACACAGAAGAGGGATATTACAAAATAAGTAATGCATAGTTAGCTGTATTTTAGTCATTAGCAACTTCAAAAATCAGGAAGTACTGCCTATCCAAACAAACCTGACAATCAGCTCATCGTTAAATTGGTGACTTTATCAAGATTTTGTTCTGCAAGGACAAAAGGGGAATGTAAAGGAAGCACCAAACATGGATAAAACCCATATAGCTATGAGGCTTCTGTGGACCTAGGGAAGATCAGTTTGTTTAAAAATCATCACTAAAACCAGTTTATGAAAATTCTGAGTTTTTAAGACAGAGAGGCTTTGCATTAATTAATTGGAATTTTGTGTAATGGTAAAGAATTTCAAGTTCACTCTAAAAGGTACTAGAAATCAAAGTAATTTTGTAACAGTCATACTCCATCATTCCAGCTATTTTATGAAGAAAAACAAAACTCTTCTAGAATCTAAAGAAGGAGCATTTGAGAGATCTGTTACCATATCCTTCAGAAAACTTGTTTTGGGAAATTCTGCACGTGGCATTCCTTGAGTTAAAATACTGCACTAGATTTTGAGATTTTGGGTTGCTTGTTCCCATTCTTCAGTTTTATTGCCTTTTTCATTCCTGTTATTACTTTATTTATTTCAGAAGAAGAAGGAAGATGAATTGGATGGGAAGAGAAAGAAAGAGAGCATGAACCTTGTGATCCCATTTGTTCCTTCAGCTGATAACTCCAACCTGTCTGCTGATGGGGATGATTCTTTCATTAGTGTAGACTCTGCCATGCCCAGTCCTTTCAGTGAGGTACGACTCACCTCTGCTTTAACCTACATACTGTTTCAGTTGTGGCCCTACATCTTGCAGGATTCTTGTCTGTTATTTTAGCTATTGTAGAGCTTTGAGTGTGTGGGGAAGTGACATGTCTTAAAGGTGAACCATGGAAATGAAACTAGATTACTGAAAATGCAGGAGCTGCTAATAAGCTGCCTTACAGCTCCTCATGTTATTTGACATTCCATTATTCCCCTCTTCCTTCACTCTCTGCCTCCCTTTTCTTACAGTGAGCTTACACTCACTGACTTTCCTCCCTTCCAGTCCCTGAAATTTTTCCATTCTTACCTGGAGTCCCATTTACTTTCTTCCTACTTTCTTGTCCCTTTTTCCTGCCTTTGTCGTGCTCACATTTATAACCATGTGCCCTCTCCCATACCAATACCTTTCACAGCAAGAACACTCTGCTTCTGAGTCAAACAGTATATCTTAAATAGCTCCTGGACATTCAGTTTCTTTCTAAGTAACCCTCACTAGTCTTATCTGCATCTCTGCTTCCTCACTTGCTTCAGGTTCTGAATCATTGTGGTTTTTCTCCTCTGGAATGTATATTAAAAATTCTTAGTGGCACACGTCTTATTTTGCTTCATCTATGTGTAAAGAAATGGTTTTAGCAGCAAATGTATTTTGTTCTGTGCCATGTTGATTAAGATTTCTGTATTGTACTGTTCCTTTATTGATCAAGATTTTTATTAGCAGTCGTAGTGGATTAAGAATCCTATTTTCTGTTTTGCATTTCAAAATGCACAGTTGAACAGCAATTTACTTAAACCTGCTGAGCCCATTAGTCTTTTGCTTCATAACTTAGCATGTATTTTCATGAATTGAAATTAAATAGCGGGTGGAGGTCTTTACTGCTGCTCAGCCTGTAAATAAAGTGTGGTGTGATCAGGCAGATGATGTATCATGCTCATGCTGCTATTCTAGAGAAAATGGTAAAGAACAAGTATCAATTACTTGTGATTGTATAGCTTTTGAAGATCTTACTGTTTTGTACGTTTTCATAACCTGAGAAGCTAATGGCTTTGTTTTCTGTCATGTTTAGATATCCATCAGCAGTGAATTACATATGGGCTCTATCCCTCCTGATGAGAGCAGTAATGATATGCTTGTGATTGTGGATGATCCAGCTTCTTCAGCACCTCAGTCAAGGGCAACAAACTCTCCTGCTTCCATTACTGGCTCAGTTTCAGACACCGTGAATGGTCAGTACTCTTGCCTTGATTTACTACTAACATTTACTAAACCTTGACTTTGCATGGCTAGGCGATACATTTTCTGCATTTTATCCAGGATATATGAATGGTTGGCAAGATTTGCAGGAAAATAATTGCCTTTTCATTGAGAAGTTCTGATTTGATAGGAAATCTGTTTATAGTCTGTCATTCACCACACTTACCTCTTTCCTGTGTTAGTTACTTCAAAAAGTTGTGCCCTTTGTTCCTGTGTTATAGAGGGCTCTCCTTACCATAAGTTTGTTACCAAATTACAGACAACCACAGGACTATTAATGTCTAAGCTTTTCCTTGAATTTGCTGTTGGGTTAGGGTGGTTGAAGCAATTTTTTTAAGTGCAATGTAATTTTAAATAATGTGAAGTGTTTTTAATTACGGTAGTTTTCTACTGTGAAATAAATAGAGTCAGAGTTCTTGATGAGTTTCTTCAGAGATAGCAGTTGGAAGATACTGCATCTCCATCTTCAGATCAGAAAATGCATCATCCTGAAGTAGGACTCTGAATCCTCCACCTCTTTGTAGGTTGGATTCAAAGGAATACAAGTAGTTACAATTAATAAGATACTGAAGAGTGAAGTCTTGTATACATGATTTCTTTTCATGAGATCTTGCTAACTGTCCCCGTTAATGTGAATGCCCCATAGGAACAGTATTAATGTCGCTGCTAGGCAGCTTTGAAGCTGCACTCACTCGTGAGGCACTGTAGGAGTTACTGTTTTAACATTCTTTCCTCCTTCAGGCGTTTCAATGCAAGATACATCTCTCGCTGCGAGAGGCCAATCAAGTCGAAGCCGGGGTCGTCCCAAAGGTGGCTCCAAAGGCAGCACTGGGAAAGGCAGGAGCCGGAAGTCGATAGCGGGAAGCGCAGCGGCGATGGCAGGGGCCAAGGCGGGGGCAGCGGCAGCCTCTGCGGCGGCGTACGCGGCCTACGGGTACAATGTCTCCAAAGGTACGTGGGGCAGGGCAGGCACCAGGCTGCCCAGGGCACAACCAACCACGTGAGCTTGCGTGATGGCTGCTCACAACCTGTCAAAAGATAGGTTAAATGTTTTGTGTTGTTGGTATTGCTTGTCCACTATATTCTGAGATCCAGGCAATACACAGTGTGACATGGTACGGGTGTGAGAGGATAGCCAGTTTCAGCTCGGATGACCTTGAGTTTTTTGTCTGCCCTTTGAATTATCTCATACCAAATATTTTTCCTCTCGGCTTTTTGTTGGTTTGGGGGTTTTTTTTATGTGGTGTTCAGACAGATCAGATAGTGTTGTTTATGCCATGGCTATGGCTGTGGTTTTCCTTCACTGCATCGTGTTGAAGTTACAGGATCACATTCCTAAACTGATGGTGATTGAGCTGCACCAGCCGAAGATAGCCCAGGGTATAACTGTAAGATGTTTTGTATCTTAAGGAGATCCCTCTTCATTAAACTGTCATAAGGCATGATTGCAGAGTGGTCATAGGACTGATTGTTAATACATTGTTTGCAGTTGAAGAACCACAAGTGGAATAATATGCTCATGTGGAATTTGATTCTCTTTTCCGTTGCTAGGCATGTCTGCAAGTAGCCCTCTACAAACAGCAATCATTCGGCCTTCCGGACTTTCAGATTTTGGACCTTCAAGCGCCTCTTCTCCCTTGAGCTCCCCTTTGAGCAAAGGAAACAGTGTTTGTGGGACCCCCAAAAGTTTAAACCTGACCAGCAGTCTCATATCAGAAACTTCAATTCGGAAGCAAAGCAAAGGTGCCCACACCTCAGGTGGTCGGTAGTAATTTTGAACCCCCAGAGCTTGTCTGAACTGCATTGGCTTTCAGAGTAGACCACCCTGCCAGTTGAAGGCATGCTAACAAATGCCTTGTTGCTGTCCAGCACGTGTGTGGAAAGAAAATCAAAGCACAATGGGAGTGGGTGGTTGATGTGAGCACTTTGATTATGTGTATTCCAAAAAACTATCTTTGCAGACACTGCAAGAAGGAGGGAAGGGAGTCTGGGGTAACTGGGAGAGTGTCAGCCTGTGTTTTATTGACACATCTGACAAAGATTCCCAAGAAAGCATCCAGCTACTCCATGCAATATCCTGCAGCTGTGTGTGCTTGAAGTCACACCAATATACTTCCTCTCTTGTAGCCTGAGGTGGAGCCCAGCATTAATTTTGTCCTGTGAAATCAGTATCTGAACCCCAGGAGTATCCCGTGGAGTCACAGACATTTCTGTGCTGGCAGCTGCTCAGTGAATGTGCAGGAGTAATTGGGGGCTATGCTGAAGATGATGTGTGATCAGAAAAAATGTTGGGTTCCTCTGGTGTGGGTCTCCAGGTTCTTTAAAGACTTGAAATTCAAAGGAGGGTGTCTCAGGTGGTTTCCAGGGAGCAGACTCTTTTCAGCACCATTTGTCAGGAAGATGTTCAGAGCTGCAGAATACAGGGAGCGCTGTCAGGCCTCCTGAGAGCAGCAGCACAGCCTCTGCTTCACACAGTGGAAGAAACCACAGACCACTGATTGGTTTGCTTTTCAGAGTTCTCATAAGTATGAACACTCACTGTGTTCAGAATGATTTCTCTCATTTTTGAGGTGTGCAAAACTCTTAAAAGCTTAGAAACAAAATAATGCTCTATTTGTACAAATCTTGAGAAGGAGGAAAACTGAAGTGCTGAGGTGGAGTTTGTGCTGCTCCTCTCACTGTGCCGTAGCAGAGTGTGGATTTGCAGCTTGCAGTGCTGTGAGAGGAGCAATGAAAAACAATCCTGAGAGAAAGGGAACTGTGCCATTCCCCCTTCCAGCCAAATCCTGGGAAGAAAAATTGTCTCATATCCCAGCCATCCCATTGACTGTTCTTGGAGTGTGTTTTCCCTTCATCTTTGTGATCATCACACATGCTGGCGTGGTTGAGTTCACTGCGGTGTGCGGGCGGTAGCCATGTCCCATAAGGCTGATAGAAGGCAGTGCTGCCAGCACCCATCCACGTTCTTGTTCCCTGGTTGCTCCTTCCCCGTTCTTGATGCACAAACCCCACCCGTAGCCCCTTGCTTTGCTGTAAGCGTTGTCTGCATTGCACTGAGATTTAGGTGTGGGACAGTTGTTCTGTCTCACACATTGAATTAAGAGGCTGTTCTGCCAGGGCACTTTCATCCCTTGAGAGAAGCAAGTTGAGTTGCAGGTCCAGGCTGTGACAGTGGAAGATGATTTCTTTTTTTATTATTATAATTTTTTTCTGACCCCAAATTTTTTGCCTGGCGTCCTACAGTGTAGAGCGAGTGCTTCCTGTTGGTTCTGCCTCTGATTTGCACACCTGAAAATAGCAGAACTGAGCTTAGTTAGATTGATTTTTGAACAGATTTGCAGGGGATAATTGAGGGGGAGGTGATGTTTAATTAACTCATGAAGACTTCCCCCATCCCCTTCTATTCACATGTATATATGATATTTAGAGGGAATCAGACAAATGCCAAGCCTTTTTTTCTCTTTGAATGTGCTGTCTATTTTTGTAACTGAACTTGTACATATGTATAAAGAGAGACACATCTTTCTTTTACTAACTGGAGGAGAAAATCTTAAATAAAACGGAGTGAGATAATTTTATGTAAATCAGTGTCTTTGTGGTTTTTATGCATGTAGTTGTATGAATGAGAGGATTAGGGAAGAGAGCATGGAGGGGTGTGCATCTGGAAGTGCTTCTGGAGACAAACGCTGCTCAGTGTAAAGCTCTAGAGTGTCTGTGCTCTGCCCAGTATCATGTTTGTAACCTTCTTCAGTTACAACTGTACCCTTATCTGTGTTTGTATTCACTGATTATCTCATAATCTATGGAGTAAGCATGCAGCAGGTCACAAGAAAACAGAAGCAACTATAATGTGCGTAATTACACAGTACCTGAACTTCAGTGGTTAAATTCAATACAGCTGATTATTTTGAGACATCATTCTCTACAGTTATTTCATTTTTTTTTCCTTTTTTTTTCTTTTCAGTGGGAGTTAAAAGGACTTTTTTAATGCACACTCTTGATCTCCAAAGTGCTAGACAGTTGCATTACTTTATAATTCAAAGTGGAGAGAAAAAAACAAAATTGTAATTTGAAAAGCTTGCAAAAATATAATACGTACTGTCACATGCTATACTTTTGGAAGATTAAATTACTGATATTTTAAACACTGATAAATAGAAAATAAAAATATGTATTTAAGCGTATAAATATATTTAGAATATATTTATGAAACAAATTATAAAATGTATTTAACATAAGATAAAAATAAAAAATACTTTAAATCATTTAATCTTCGAGAGAAACACCAAATAACAATCACAAGTTGTGGCAAAAGCCGTAGCCCATCTCTTGCACAGTTTCTGTCGGGCTGAGAAGTTCAGGAAGATCTAACACAGTTGTAAAATAAATGAATTCCTAGATAATATTCAGTTCAATTTCCGTAAGATATTTAATTTCAACGTTCTTGGTTTTATGCATCATAGGAGAACCCATTCTGTGATAGTAATCAAGTAATTGGGAAAAATCCATGTGATGGCTGTCCTAGTCTAATTCCTTGGTTTGGGGAAGGAAGTAGTGCTATAAAGACAAACACTGGGAATTTTTTTAAGAAGGTAGAGGTAGTTTTGTAATCAATACCTGGGGAACACTTCTGTTGAAGTGAGCAAATGGGTGTGCACACTGAAGCTTTGTTCTTTAAAATTTCACTCTGAGCATCTTTTCACTCTGACTGTGTTATGCACTTATATGGATTAATGGCAGAGAAAGTCACTTCACTCCAAGAGGTCAAGGTATTTGCTAGAGGTAGAAACAGTGAATGAACTGAGTTTGTGTTTTAAGCTGGAATGGTGACATAGCTGTCAGTATGGTTTGGGGGATGTTGGGAGTGCTGTGTATTCATCGTGCTAGTTGATAATAGCATTTTACTCACTGATTACTACAGAACTGTTAAATACAGTTCACTGATCAATGCTACTATTGAAGACATTTAAAAGTGATAATTTTCTTAGGTCCTGAGAAGTTGGGACTTAAATTGAAAGTGCTGTTGTGTCCCAGCCTCACACACATTTTTGTAGATTAGCCTACAAGGGTTGTCTAATTCAGAAGGGTCCCCAGAACACCCTTTGTCCCCTAGCCTGCGTTTTCTTTTTTCTATTATGGCTCAAGTCTGCTGTCCTCTCCATTTAGCCAGCCACTAAGTTTCCTTTCTTTATTCTGCAAAGAGATAAACAGGTTACTGCAGGATGGTTTGAACCTGGAACTACTTTAATTCTCCACTTCAGGGTATTATTGCTGCACTGTCCAAACATAGCGTCATTTCTGTGCCTTCTCCCCTCTCTGTCGCATGCTTTCCCCACCACAGTGTCCCTGCTCTTCGCTGTCCTATGTTTCATTTGTAGAAAGCTGCCTGTCTGCCTAGAGCTGTATCTTGCTTTATTTCCATATTCCCAAAGTATTTCCTTTAGCAGCATTTCCCAGTGGGGGAGGCACGCAAAGCTCAGTGGGAAAAGCTCCATGCAGCAGGAATAGGGATCTGCACTACTTTGTACCTCAGGAACAGCCAAGTTACAGCTGAGAGGAGGAAGAGCACAACTGATAAAATCACTCTGGGGCAGGATGTGGATCAGTGTCGTTTGGGAAGTGCTGCCCTGTGACCACTGCCTGTCCTGGTCTCCTCAGTGGAGCAAGCTGGCCTGCTTCTGCTCCCAGACAGACTTACAGCCTCCTCAGCTTCTCACCTCTGCCTCCATCTTTCTTTTTTTGTTGACTCTCCAGTCTGAAACACGCATTATAACTCTCAGGGAGCCTTATAGGCATGTCTTGTGCTCCCCTTCCTGCTCAAGGAGGGATGGTGGCGCACACCCTGCTGTCCTTCATAAATTTCTGTTGGAGTGGCTGGAAAACAATTTGTAGCTCACTACCCAAAGGGATGCTGCTTGCATGTGAAGTATAACTGAGACATACATACTAAAATAAAGGTAATCATATCTTATACTCCTAGAATTGTGAAAGATTTATTTTTTATATGCAGCCTGCACCAGTTACATAGCAGTGAACGAGAGGGGAAAGAGTGATTTCAGCCTTTCTCTCGGGAGTATCTATTCGGACAATACAGATGGCGAAGCTCTCAGATTCAACCAGCAGATCTGTAGAATAAACAAGTTGTTCTTGGAGCACTCACATTAGCATGTAGCATGTGCGCCTCTGGAAAGCATCTGACAAATGCCTGTTGAGATGGATGAATGCATGATAAGATGAGTTGGGTTTCCTCCAGCTTCAGGCTCCTCTTCGCTCCTGCCTACCCCCTCAGAAAAGTGAAGTTACTCCCAAGCTAATGGGCCTTCCAGGCATTTTGTACCATACTCTATTTATAGAATGTTCTTCTAGGGGCATATGAGGGAATTCTTTTGCATCCTAAGCATGAGGAAGTGTTTCAGTACTCAGGTATGAAACAATGACTCCTTCCTTCCTCAGCTGATGAGCATCACTGATAGAATGAGGTAGGGGAAGAAAACATTGAAACACCACTTTTCTGTCTTCTTGAGTTTCCCGTGGACTGTCTTCCTTCTTTGTCAGTATTGCTGGTTCTGTTAGGTCTGCTGTACTTCACAGGAGACCATGTCAGCTTCTAAGCATCCAAGGACTACAGTATCCCTTGTCATCTCTGTGGCTGTTTTTTCCAAGCACTTGTTTTTTGCTTCCCTGTCCTCAACCTTACCCAACTCTTCTTAAGACCCAAGTGTTGTCTTCACTGCTTTTGGTTGGCAGGGGAAATGCTTCTGTCTAAAGTGTTAATTTTTAAATGCATGACCCTTATGCCTTGCACCTCTGTTGTGAGGACTGTGAATTAAGATAAAACTAAGCAAACAATAAAAACTCTTACCGTTGCCCAGAGATTAGAATTTATTTGGAAATTTACTATTGGTTTGGATTGTCTCACAAAACTGATTTTTGGACTATTTTTAAAATTTATTTAAATTTTCTTATTCGTAACAAGAAACTAGTAGCTTTTTTCTCAAGATGTATTTAAGACATGCTCTCTTATTAGGTGAAGCAAATCCTGTTACTATCACCTCTCATCTATTCCTATAGTTCCTCTGATGTATCCCCACATCTTAGCTTCCCAACTGGGTTGTCCTCTAGGGAGAAACACATCACAGGTGGGAGCCCTCCCTCCATACCATGGTAAGATGTCATCTGTCTTTCAGGTGACTGTCCTTCAGGTTTCTTTTCAAGCGTGGTGTTACAGTTTCCCTTGATGTTACAGTAGAGTTCAAATGAAGAAATTCTCATTTTTATTCAGTTTAGTGAGTACATTTTAGAGTTTCGTAGCTGCTGTGTAGACAAGTGGTTTTATGATGCTTGTTCTTCCACAGTGTTCCCAAAGAACTCCCTGCCCAGGTGGGCTCTTTGCTGAGAAAGAACATCCGCGTTCACTGGGAACAACTTATTCTCTAATTCACAGCCTTCTGTAATTCAAGTAACTTTTCTCCATAGACAAGTCAAAACTTGTATCAGAATTGGTCTAAACCCATCTGAGTTCCTCACAGAAGTGCTTCCAAAGCAGTCACCTTTGGCAGCCCTTGCCCTCCCCACAGTCAGTCGGAAGTGGCAGCACAGAGTGCCTGTCTATATTTCACTCAGCCTGTGGAAGGCTGATGGGGTTTTTTTAAGAATGGGAGAGTCAGCAAACTTCACACGTAGTTGGCTGAACGTTGCTTTGGGTTTTTTTTAAACGACATTAAGCTTTTGGCGTGTGACTGCAATTAGCTACGTGCTGATCAGCGAAGTGTGCTGCTGCACAGTAAATGCAATGGCACGTGGCCCAACACACCCTTGAGTGACGCTTCATTGTGACAAAGCTCCTGGGTTTTCCTTTGCAAGCAGAGGAAACAGAAAATATGTTCAGGGTATATGAACCTTCAGAGAATTTTGAAAACTATCAGTCAAAAACCTGTTTTGGGGGGTTACTCCATGTATCTGCTAGGTACTAATGGGAGGGCCCTTCTGAGTCTTTTTTTTCTTGCTGCTCCTGCTCTTTTCATAGAGTTCATGTGAACTCTTTTTTGAACAACGTCTGCATTCCTGCAAACCTCTCTTTTCTTGCCATTTAATCTAGATTTTTCTTTGATTTAATCTTATTTACAGTAATAGCTGTATGGTATTTCATAGAACTATAGAGTGGTTTTTGTTGGAAGGCACCTTAAAGATCATCCAGTTCAAAACCCCCTGCCATGGGCAGGGACACCATTTTTTTTTTAAGTGGACCTCTAAATAGCTCTAAAGGTGCAAAATGGGACATTCCCATCTCTGGATTTCAAGGGCTGCTGACAGAGTAATTCAGCTTCATGATGCCTGTTTGTCCAGGTGACTGCAGTCTTTTGTCATTCTCTACATGTTCAGAGTTTGGAAGAAATTACTGTAACTAACTTGCATAATTTTACTGAGATATTTATTTAATATGGTTAGCACAAAAAATAAATTCTTCTTAGTATTTTAGTAAATTTGACACTCAGATCGATTCCAGTTAACTAACTGAAAACTTACTGACATTGTGATACTGAATCTGTAATGCACAAGGAGGTTTTTAAACAGTGTTGACTTGGGACTGGAAGTCCTGACAATTCCCTTTATGGGCTGCTGTGAAGTGCTTTATATGATTTTGTAACACACAATCATGAGCTTCGCAGCTTCCTTGGCTTTGATAACTTGCTGTTAGCATATACAATCAGGGGTATATATTGTATAATTAATGTAATTTGGTTTCACTGCTTTCCTTTGTATCATCGTGTCTGTCTGGAATCAAGTAACTAAATATTAAGAGTGAGAACTGGTTTGGTAGAATATTCACAGACAAATTAGAGAAGCCCAGCTCTGCATTGCAGTGATATAATTGATAGCATATGAGAAAAGTAATGTTTAAATTTTTAGTTTAAACCAAATCTCATGTTTGAGATGTTACAGGAATTAACACAGGTGAGAAGTTTGGAACTGTCAGCAGCCAAAAAAGCTTGAGAGACTGCAAGAAATTTTAGTGATGCCTATAAAGCAAAAACACCCCAAACTATATAAAAATGTTTCTCTGCTGAGCTTAATTTTTTGGTTGCTTTGGTATGTGAAAGTTTAAGAATACTGAGAGCAAATCACTAAACTTGCAACCACACAGATCCTCATTGTACAACAGCAAACATAAGAGTATCCATGAAAATATGAGATGACTCTTGCATGTTTGCATCAGGATGTAGTGCTGATTACATGAGCACACATTATCTTTTTTCCAGCGCGGTATCACTGAACACCCGATGTTCAGTTCCGAGTACTCTGAAAAACATCATCCTTCAATATTTCACAATGTGCTTTGAAAGTCACTGTACGGTTTTGAAATCATATTCCTGGTGTCTCAGCTCCCCATCTGTACAATAGACATTATACCTCTTCACAAAGATGTCATGAAGAGGAATTTGAGCTTGCCAAGGTGCTACAGTGATTTGCAGTTGTTGCTATAGTGATTTGCCAGAGAAAAGTCAAAAAGGGTAACAGTCCCCCTGCATTTGTGTGCATAAAGGCATAAACAAATATAGGACCATGCAAGAGGAAAAGGAATTGAACTGCTGCTCATTTTTAACGTCCTCCCATCAAATGAAATCAGGCAGCAATCCTCTGGGAGAAAAACCAGTGGATATTTATTCTGAATGAGGCTAGTCCCACAGCTACTTTTTCCCCTCAGTCCTGAACTCATCTGCCCTCAAATTATAGGATGTATTCCCAGGAATAGATTCATATATATGTAGTTTAGAGACAGAAATGCTGCCAGAATCAACTGTGCTGTGCAGCAGCAAGAGATTCTTTCATCTGGCTCCTGCCTAACATGTCCAGAGGTAATTGAGTCTCTTAACAGTTGCTGTCAAAGGAAAGATGAAAAGCAGCATCTATCATAGCTGTGGGGAGCTGGGCACTCCTGCACTTTTCCCTCTCTAAAAATGGGATTGTGTGTTTGTGGAGAGAAATAACGTGAAATAAAACACACTCCTATAAAGCAGATGAAAGAATAAATGTGTGTATAATCTAAAATGAATTTATGTATAATCTAAGAACCTGCTAGCTGTTTGAAATATATTTTTGGCTCAATTTTACTTAAAGAAATGAGCAC
>VYZQ01015915.1:1239-12951 GCA_013400655.1 Mystacornis crossleyi | reverse complement strand
GGCGGAGCGCGGTCCCGGGCAGCGGCTCAGCGACGGGGCGGCCTCGGCACCCGCTCGGTGCCGCCGCGGGCAGGGCGACGGCTCTCTGCCGAGCTCAGCCCCCGCACCCGCGGGACCAGGCGCGCCCTCCGCGCTGCTCGCTCGTCCCCGAGCGGAGGCTGGCACTTGCTTGGCAACTGGGGGGCAGCGTTCGGCGCCGGGGGAATCCCCCTTCCTCCCAAGAGGGGGTCGTGTGGCGAAGGGAAGCCCTCGCCTGGGTGACACTGCGGTAGGAGGGGGCAATCCCGTCTACCGGGAAGAGGAAGGATGCCGAGGGCTCCGGTGGTCCCTTCCCCCGCTTCCCCATCGCTCAACATCGACCCCTACTCGCGCCGCCCCCCGCCCCAGACGGGGCGTGTACCAACTTCCCTCCCTCCCCCGGCCCTGCCAGCGCCTGGGGCTCCCCGGCGGGCCACGCTCAGGGGCCGCGAAGGGGCTGGCGGTGCCGGGAGGGCGGGGACGCCGGGGCTACCGGAGGTGGCGGGCCCCCCCCCGCCGCCAGCGCCCTCGGTCCCCGCTGACCCCTGCAGCCGCCGCGGCGGGGGATGTGGCACGTCGCGGTGCTGCTGGGGTGTAGCTCATTCCTGATGCCGCTGTTTGTCGCTGAGTTTTGAAGAGATTTATTGGCTGGCTCTTGCTAAACCACGCTTGAGTAATCCGAGCTGCTGCGCGCCGTGGTGAAGCCCGGAGGGGGGGAACGTCACTCCCTCTGGCAGCGGAGCAACATTAGTCTTCCAGCCCTCAAACCAGCACTACAGCGTCGGAAACTGCCGGGTCACAGCCATTTGCTTTGGAAAATTGGCGATGTTTGGTGCTAGAGATCGATTACCCTTGTAATCCTTCCCCACCCGCCACCTCCTCCTGCTTACCCCACCCCTACCCGCCCCAGACAATAGCGTCCGAGCTCCTCCAGGAAAAAAAAAATAGAAAAGAAAGCAAGGAGAGAAAGAAAGAAAAGGAAAGAAACTGGGGGATGAATCTGACTCCAATAGGAAAAGCGTGTCTTTAGAAGTGGTGCTAATGGGAAGAGATTTCCGATCTCCAGAGGACGATGATTTGTCACAAAGGGTAGCTGGCTCGGTGCTTTGGGCTGGAGCCGTGTAGGAGATCCTTGGAGAAGTCATTGTGCACAGAAAACCGAAGACTTGTACAAACATGCCTGTTCGCAGAGGTCATGTGGCACCACAAAATACATTTTTGGGTACAATCATACGAAAATTTGAAGGGCAAAGTAAGTTCTCGCTTTCTATCTATTTTGCTATAGTAGTTTTATTCTGCTTGTGACTAAATGGACAGCAGCTCTAGACTATTTTTAAGTTTGTAGCTTGCAAAGAAAACCCCGGAGGTAAGGGGGGGATCCCTGGCAGAAGTAGCAATGTTTTTGATCTAGAATACAGATTACCAACTTGAATTATTGCCTGGTGGGCTTGGTGGTTTGTTGGGGTTTTTTTTGGGGGGGTGGGGGCGGGAGGGGTTGGGACTATTTTCCCACACTATTTCAAGGAATAATTTTTATCATTGACTGTATCCCTATTATATAGCTATAGAAGTTATATCTTTTACCTTCTGAACCCGTGAGATGTCTCTAAAAACAGAATGTAGGATCTTGCTGTCTGTTCAATAAGCTAGATTTATTATTATGATGATTGTTAATGCTGCTAATTATAATTGCCTTTTCAAATTAAAGCAGAACTTCAGACTTTGATTTAGAGGAAACAGAAAATATGCAGAAGAGTTATTAAAGAGGAAACACTCTCTTACCTTGTTGTCATGACTGCATTTTAATATAGCTGTCAAATTTCTCTCTTTTGTTTATGTAAGTCTAAAATATCTATCAAGCCAGTGCAAATGCATCCTCAGGGTGAGTCTGTGAGATCTTTTCCAGTGCAGCAGTCTACTACCTGTCGAGGAGTCTGAAGCTGAAGTGTTTTTCCTGGCCAGAATTCTGGTTTCCTATTAGCTGTAAGAAGGAACACTTGATGCTTAAAATGAATTTCATTTAGAAGCAGTAGTTTGATATATGTACATTGATTTAAATATTTAGCATAATTTTAGTATCAGCCTGGTGCAAACCCTTACAGCTAATTCCAGTTCATATACTTCCTTACACTTAAACCCGTATTAGTGTTTGTAATATTTATATCATTTGAGAAAAAAATAAAGACAGTGCGAGTCCTAATATATCTATATGCTAAGTCAGTGCTGCTACTCAAATTTTTTGTCTAGTGAAGTCTGTATTTTTTGACGGTAATAAAGCACTGGCTACTAAATAGGCAAGTGACAGTGAAAGTTCAGTATGACTGAGAGAGCAGAAAAAGTGATTGAAATTCTAGATATGTCACTGTGTTCGAAGACAGACCATATTTAAAATTTTGAAGACTTGCACTGCTTACTTGGTGTCATGTAAGAAATCCTTTATAGAGCCAGCAATCTCCTAGTGTATTTAAGTAAGTAAAAGTTAGTGTTATTAGCAGTAAGTTTATCAAAATTGCACACTTGTAATTACAATGCGAATAGTGTGCTATGAAGGTAAGCAGAAACAAACTAATAAGAGTTGAAAAGTTTTGAACCTTTCTTTGAGATGAGAGTTTGGGAAAGGAGACTGGATGGAAGTACAAAAGTGCAGTGAAATGTGCAAAATGTTTCCAACATAACAATCATTTCATGTATCTCTTTTTTTGTTTCTAGGAACTTCTTTTTCTTCTGTTGTTTTCCAGATAGATTTTTTAAAATACTGACTATAAATTGCCTGTCGTTCACATCAACAAAAAATCTGTATAGAGTAGATTGAGATGGTCAGACCTTATACCAGGAAGCCCTTTACTTGAGTAGAACCCCTTCCTGAGGCTCTTCTTCTCCCCAGAAGAAGCTACTAACTTTTCAAGGACTTTTCCTGGAGCTGTGACTGACAGGATGGTGCTCATCACTTGGGCTTCAGTAAAGTCTGAAACAGACAAAATTTTGAAGTCAAAAAGAGATTTACAGAGACTTGCATAATGTGATTTTATTTCCTTAAAAAACAACTATATTCATCTTTAATATATTCTAAATTAATTCAAATTTCTTGAAAAGCTATGAATCAAATTATCTTCTTTAAATGACTGAAAATCTCTGTATTGCAGGCATTCCAGTGAAAAGAAGGGTTGTTCAGCATTCATCCCTGCAATTGACCCTATAAGAATGTTGAAAGAGTACTAAAAAATGCATCACTTTCTTTTATTGCAGATAAAAAATTCATCATTGCTAATGCTAGAGTACAGAATTGTGCTATCATCTACTGCAATGATGGGTTCTGTGAGATGACTGGGTTCTCCAGGCCAGATGTCATGCAGAAACCTTGCACCTGTGATTTTCTTCATGGGCCAGAGACCAAAAGACATCATATTGCCCAAATTGCTCAAGCCCTGCTGGGGTCAGAGGAGAGGAAAGTAGAAGTCACCTATTATCACAAAGATGGTAATGTCTGGTTTTATTTTCAAAACTTTGTGTGTGTTTGGTTAGCAGTTGATTGGGAAAAGAAGTGCGTATGTTGTGCTGGCCAGCCCCTCTGCTGGAGGTGCTGTAATTTCTCTGAAGTCCAGTGAAATACATTTGTGTGTATCAGTAAGGGAATCTGCCCTGAGAGTAGTGGGTGTATGGAGTACAGTACTGTACGCTCGCTCCACCAGCTGAATGAAGCCAGCCAGTGTTTGCAACTCTGGAATAGAAGTTCTCTTCTTGGTTGGTTTAAAGATGTAAATCACTTAAAGTAATCAGCATAGAGGAACCACAACTTGATTTAAATGCAGTATTTTACCACAAAGTGAAAAGTAGAAAAAAACGGCCTATCATAAAGAAAGCATTCACTTATAAAGAAAGGGACAAGTCTTTTTCAGAGCTGAGATATTGTGAAGTATCTGCAATTGAACTACCAATATTGTCCTAGTATTGCCAGAGTCAAAATTCAGGGTTGCCAGGACTATGAACAATTTCCCTGTTACTCAGTAAAGACTCAATACATGCAGAATGGCTGAATCTGCTGACACTTTTTTTCCTGTTAAGACTGCAGAATGAATAAATGTATTTGCAGATTTAAAAATGCAGATGCATGAGAAGTAATTATGATATATAATAGTTATATGTAGTGTTTTGTTCTTGGTTGGGTTTTTTTTTTTTTAATTACCCAGAGTTATTTACAGAAACACCCATCTTTCAAATGAATTCAAGTAATTGATAATTGTGGTGTACCTTATTTTGTCTCTTGCTGTGTACACTCTTGGGAGAAGGAAAAGGAAATTCATATTCAAATGCTGAGCTTAAATTAGTTCTGGAGAAGTGCCAGTGTGATGTTTACATCAATTTTAGAATCACATGCAATGTGCTCTCTCATTTTAAAGTCACAGAGTTAAATCCTGTTCTCAATAATTCTGTTGTTATCTTAGAGCAACTTAAGCAATATTATTTTTAGCTGAGGCGGGTGTAATTCAGATAGGACTCAGGCCAGCCACTCTACCTACACTACCAATATTTAAGCACACTCTTCGTAGCAGATTCTCAGTAGAGTCCTTTATTCTTAGACCTGGTTTGGTGGTCTGGAGCNAGCCACTCTACCTACACTACCAATATTTAAGCACACTCTTTGTAGCAGATTCCCAGTAGAGTCCTTTATTCTTAGACCTGGTTTGGTGGTCTGGAGCAGATTTCGGTCAAGATCTGTTGTAGCTGTGCCTTGGACGTAGATTTCTCAGGAGACCCGACACTGTGTGTCTTTTACACATCTACCCTGTGTTTGTGTTAACTTGGCATGTGTTAAAAATAATACTGGAAAAGGAGAATGTCATTGCTAACTTTCACAGCCATCAGCCTGGAGCCCTGTTTTGAGATGTGGTCGTTTTGAAGTGCTAAAGTCTCCCAAAACATTAGGAGGGAGGGAAAGGCATTTAAAAGTAATGCTTATCTGTCAATTACCCGAGAGAGAGAGAAAGAGAGAGAGAGAGTTCCTTTTCTAAAATGCTGAATTCTGACATCATCCAACACAAACCAAAGTAATATTGTCCATAAAAATTGCTCTATCTTTCATAGATTTGAATGCTGAGTTATACATTATTCAATGTAAAGTCTTGTACATAAGGGTTTTCAGTAACTTCACTTCTGTGAATAGTTTCTTTAATTGCCTCAATATTTTACTTGTCTAAGTGTGAACAGGATTTACCATGTGCACTGTAAGATCTGCTAAATTTAAACAAAGCCAGGTGAATCAGGCAAGAATTGTCAAAATACAAGATAGGTCTGACACTGAAATGCATGGCTATCTGTCAGCTTGATTGTATCTAGAGATTTTTTTTGTTTTGTTCGACACAGGGTTCAATTTTTTTTCCAAATTGTGATAGAAAATCTGAAGTCTATGTGGTGTCATGAAATTGAAACTGAATGATGAATGTAATAAATGTTAGTAAACATATGCTATAGTTATTCTAAATAACTCAAAAAGATATACCTCCCTTTTCATCTTCACTTCCTAAATTTTCAAATTTGATTTTTCAATATATAGCATATATATATAGCTACATATAACACAGTCTGTGTACTCTAACAGCATACAGAATAGTGATACCTGACAAGGACTTCCTCCTAGTTGTGGAACAAAGTAAATTTCAACAGTTTTCTAAAAATGTGAGAGTCTAGTGCCTGGTTAGTGGCTTATTTTGCATGTATGCCTTCAGTAAGTATGAGATTTGAGGTCAATTTCAGCAATTTCCAGTTTTAGAGGTGAATTCTAGCAGTCGGAAATGTAACTTTCTCCATGTGAGTAACCCAAGTTACTCCAATGAACTATCCACTGCTTAAAAGTTTCATTTGACACCTTATTTCATGACAAGCCATTGTATAATATTTAACGTAATACAAGCATACTGAGGAGAAAGACCTCAAGAAGGTGTGAATTGCTTGAGGTCCCACTGATAGGAGGTTCTGTAGACGATATTACACACTCCTGATCCAGTGAATTGCAAATAAAACCTTATTCCACATCACTCTATCATTTACTCTACATAAGCCACTGATTATATTAAAAAAACTTTTTAATATTTTGAAGTAAAGCAAATGTCAGTGAGATCACTTATAAAGCTGACCTGTCATCAGAATTCAATGCAGATATCAGTAAGGGAATCACTCTCTAAATAATGCTTTTTCTTTTTGATTCTAAATACCACTTCATATAATCTTAAAATGTCACCGCTTTGAAGTTCAGGTTAAAAGAAAATTCTTGCCATAGAAAAATGGTGTTGCATGCATGCGTACATGGGGATTAGGATTCTGATGTTCTTTACGGGTCTATAGTCCACTTTTCTAGATCAAAGTGCAAGATCTCCAGTTTTAAACATCTTGATGATGCAAGTTTGAAAGCTGGTGTTTGTTCACTGCTTTAATCTGCTGGCCAAATTACACACTCAAAGAAGACGGGACAGCAGGATGGGAAAAAATTTTGTAGCAAGTTGATATTCAGAAAATGGCAATTGTTTGAATTTACACTGCCTTAAACACAACAGACAGAAGATAGAGTGGTCAAAGGAGAAAAAAACATCTGCACATCATGGTTTTATAAAGGAGTAAACTGGATAGAGCCTGTTTCCCTTTTCACCGTGCAGTGTGGGGAGGGTGCAGAGCAGTGGTGAGTGCTTGTGATAGCGTAACTGTTCAGATGGCCTGGGCTTGGGCACCCAGCACGGCTTGGGCACCCAGCAGGCCCTGTGCCAATGACACCAGTGCTGGCTCCACAGCAGTTTTTAACATCTGCAGCTAAAACCCTTACTAGCTACTCTCCAAGTATTTCTATCAGAATAAAACTGTTAGTATGGCTTATTCTTGGTTTTAATTTCTCCTTACTCTTATTCCCTTTAGAAGTGTATCTACGCAATCCAAGCAAAATTCTAGTCCTCTGTCCTGGTCAAGTAGTGCCACAGTAGGCAATTACATAGCTACCAAAAGAATTAATTACTGAGAAAAATGGTTAATGGGAACAGAAGGTCCCAAAACTAAAGGTCCAACTTTACAGGTTCTCATGGCACAAGTAGCTCCACAATTGTCACTGGATGTACTCATGGGATTAATGACACAGTAAATTTCTTTTTTAATGCAAATAGCCCTTTTAAAAAAGAGGAATAGATAAACACACACAAGTCACAAGAACTATTATTTTGAAACAGATTTTTTTTTCCAAGGATTGCCCATTAGGCATTAGCATCTGCTTAATTAAAAAATTATACTCTGATATCAAAGCAGCAAGATCCTATATTCCTTACTATCTCACAATTTTTTTCACTAATCTTATAGCTATATGATCTGAATTATACTTGAAGGCAAGATATTGTTTATACAGGATATCAGTTCTTATTTTAATAAAGTTATTTATGGTGAAAATATTTGACAGCTCTTCCTTTGAGGACTCCATTTTGCAGTTTAAGTCATTACTGCATAAATCATTCTTGACAGTTGTAAAACATTGCTTGAGGTGGTAAAGCTGTAAAATTTTTGAGATAAAAATTATCATTATTTT
This sequence comes from Mystacornis crossleyi, assembly GCA_013400655.1. Lineage (NCBI taxonomy): Eukaryota > Metazoa > Chordata > Aves > Passeriformes > Timaliidae > Mystacornis > Mystacornis crossleyi. The sequence continues at coordinate 5,378 of VYZQ01015915.1, read as the reverse complement.
GGGATTGAGAAAGGATATATAATAATCAGAAAGTATTGTACCATACAGAATACATTTTTACTTCTTACTGTATGCTGTGTTGGCAAAAATGGGATATGTCTAAGCTTGCAGATTATACCTGTTAAAAGAAGGTAGGATCAGTTAAGCTTAGCCTATATGCATCAGATATTCTAGGGTTGAGAAGAACTGTGGTAGAGTACCGGTTTGAGCAAAGATAAGATCAAGCATTTGTTTGCAGAGTGTGTACACACCTCACAAACTACTTGCCATCTAGTTTTTTTTGAAACTGTCACCCAGTTTCAAAAATACAATTTGCTACAACTGACTGCAAATTAAACATATTTGCATTTTCAAAGCACATTTCCAAACCAATATTTTAAGGCCTTTTCAGCTCTTTTTGGAGGATAAGGTTGTGCAAACATACTGACAAAATAAAGTGAAAATGGTATTAAGTGTTCTTAGAAAGATCGGGACTTCGTTTAGAAGCTCAGCACCTAGACTTCAGTCAGCATAGGCATTTTATCACCTATTTCTGTGAAGCTACCAATCAATAAAAAATACAACTGAGAAGAAAGCTGCTTACATGTGTGTCAAGTCCCCTTAGGTGAGCTCTAGCATGAGGGTCAGCAGCTGCAGCCTTGACCATAATTTCAGTGCCTTCTCTAGAACTGTTGAGAAAGGTCAATGAATCAAATCTCTCTGATACCCAACTGGTGTAGGATTCCTTGATATAAGAAATACTATCTGACTGTGTTTTGATAAAGAAAGCGTTACCCCCCACAAAAACCTGTCAAAAACCCCTTTCTTAATGCAGGGTTTTTTCCAGGCATTCTTAAAATACCCCTTGGATGAAATCCAGAATGTTACTGAACGTGTTGAACTATTGGAAATGAATGAGGACATCCATTTTTATGTCTGTAGAACAGTGTTTCTACCTTAGGCTTTAATACTTGTCAAGGAAACACCATCCCTTGCCCCATTCACTATTGCTGATTTTGCAGCAAGGGGAACCATCAGCAGTGAGACAATACCTCAGTGATCCAAATATCTTATTTATCCATCCCCGTTCAGATATGGCTCCTGTGCCTGCCCAGAACTGTGGGTCACTTCTTACTCACATTTCATGTAGGATACCTAATGATTATGATAAAGCACCTCTTAGATATCCTAAGAAAGCTTATTTACGGGTCAATTTCACTTTCACTCCTATTTTTCAACTCCTTGACTTTCCAATATATTCCTTTTTCTTCCCAGGTAAAAAATGAAATGATTTTAAACAAGAAGGAGACTTTTATAATGACAGATCGTATCTGAATAAATAGGACAACAATAGGACTTCTAAATTATTCTCTTTGTCAGTGTTTAGGGTCAGAAAGGTATGAGTAGATGTACATAATTTTAATAAGTAATGAAGAATACAATTGCAATTATTATAGGTACTGTGTCTTTAACTGAAAAAAAAATCTTAATTTGGAAAAATCCATTCTGACAGTTTTGAGTCCCTCCATGGCACAAATAAAAAACCTGCAGGCTAGTGGATCAGGAATCTTTCATTTCACTACAGCGTTAAGACGGAACTCTTCTTCCACTGGACTTCCATAGGACAATTTAATGTCAGGATTCAGAATGTCACAGGCCCAACTTACACCAGTCAAGGGGTCTAAATTTTCCTTGTCTGAGCTAAAAAGAAAAAATGATTGCTGACTTTGAAAAAGTGAACCATAGTGGTAAGAAAGGTGACACAATCTAGAGTGAAATGGTACTATAAGGTTACAGTATGATGCACACACTCAAAAGAGTTTCATTTTTTAATTAGGCATTCCTGACAAAATTTTTTATCTGCTTTGAATATGCTCCTTTTAGTTGTAGTGAAAGCTATTTTGGTTTTGGGTTATGAGACAAAAAGAACAGATGCTGTCAGTCTATTTTTGGTGTGATTTCACATGATTTATTGTGTCCTCTTTCCATCTTCATCCTGCATCCTTTTTAATGTTAGATTATGATAAGAGAGTTATTGCATACCCCTAATTCATGTTATTGATTGGTTCTTTCCCTTCTCCACTGAATTTCCCCATATATCAAAAAGAGATGCAGAGAGCAAACCAGACATCATACCTTGCAACAGACACAGGGGAAGAGCCACTGCGTTTCTAATAGCAGCCTTTTGCATATTTGATATGAAACAAACTTCCCAACCTGGAACTTTGAGTAACACCAGTCTTGGCATCAGTGCTGTTCCCTCTGGTTCCAAGCAATGGAAAGAGGACAGTGGTGTGGGTTGGATTTTGTTAGTGGTTTCAAGTCCAGTTTTAAAATGTTTCCTACATACTTGACTTAGTGTATGACTCAGACTATGTGCTAGGTAGCTCTTCCCAGCTAAGTATGGAAAAAGCTTAATCAGGCAGTATAGGATTCGGAGCAGCAAGCCAGAGCAGACTATGGAAATTGCTAATTGACTCTGGAAACCGCATATCTCAAAAGCAATCAGAACTGTAGCTGTGAACCTCAGTCCAGGCAGAGGGATAAATGACAATGACAGTGGGGTATTGTGGCTCTATAGTTACTAGCTCGTTTCACATTGTCTGCAACTCTGAAAGTTCACATCTCTGAGGTGGAAACTATTTATCTTATGATTTTGTACAGCCTGAACTTTTTAGTCTGGTATACTGGGGGTTTTTAAAGGAAATAACATACATATTTGAATAATTTCTTGGAAATTAAACTGAAATTTCTTTTGAAAGCAGAATTATAGCCATAACTAGTTACAAAATGCTTTTTGACCTCCAGAATTTCCACAGATACTCAGTTTTAATCTTACTCACCAACTTTCTCAATATAGCCTTTTCATTTCTGATTTCCTTAAATCTTTCATACTAAAATCACAGTGAAATCTCATCAGGAAAGATCACCACAAATGATACCAAAATTCAATCTGAAAAAAAGTCAGAGTAAACGGTGTAAAGGGAAGGTCTTGTCTTTTCCTGTTTCATTAACTGGATTTCAACTGTAGATCTTATTATACCTAGTTTTGATACTGTGTCCAGTTATAGCATTGAAGTGTTATCCACATAAAGAATATGTTCCGGCTTAATTGTTAACAAAGAGCCGTTACATCATGAAAACCTTAAAGATGGTATTTAAGTGTCAACATTATTAACTATTTCATTACTGACAGTGAGTGGAAATGACTAGAAGACAGCATAGGCCAGAAATCACAGCTGCATTCAGTACTTGCCTACCTGCTGACATTTCTTGCTTTACTGTCCTTGTTCCTCCATAATAACACAGTCGATAAAAACACTTTCTCTTACATTTTGCCATTACCTCATTTAAATCTCTGATTCGTCAAATTAGACTGCAGTGGAAACCAGAAGGTCTTGCCTGAATGGTCAGTTCAGAGAAACACAAGAGTTTTCTTCAAATACTAGGAAATTAGGATTTATCACAACATCTGAGTACTGATCCTTGACAGTAGCAGCTTATGAAATCTTGGCCTTTTTGAGCAAATGCACAGGACTATATGGCAGCTGATTGTTTCCGTGGCTAGAAACACTCTGAAAGGTCTGAGAGCAAGATATCAATACCTACTGACACAGGACTTAGCTTGGACACAAACAGCTTTCATAGAATTAAATTGCAAAGTTTAATTTTTGTAACTCTAAGAAATCCTGATCTTTAGGCATTGCAGCACTGCTCGTACAGACACAGAATATACCTTTGCTAACTCGTTTTAACTGGATCTCTGTTGCTGCATAAAAAGACAACAAATTATGAAGGAAACATGCAAAACACAGGCAAAACTTTCCTCCATTTTTATCCACAGGATAGACAGGCAGAGATAACTTCAGAACAAGGACATACTAGAGGTTTTTGCCTTTGTCTTGTACCTAGGCTGCTTGAAAAGCTGTTAATCATCATGTAAATGTGTTTCATCACTAACATGCATGTGCTAAGGCACTTACTCCCAGCTGTTGTCAGACTTTGGCGTCTGTGCCCTTTTGAGATTATTTCTTAGAGCATTCTTTGCTGATTTTCATTCAAATCAATGCAAGTGTTTCTCTGAAAATAGCTTGCAAATTTCCTCCTTTCTAAACTCATTTATGCCAATCTGCTTTACTCCTTCCTCTCTGGGATAAAAT
>VYZQ01015868.1:69204-83751 GCA_013400655.1 Mystacornis crossleyi | reverse complement strand
ATTAGTGTAATGATTACACCTGTTTTTGGATAACATGTATAGCCTGCTTCAAAGAGTCTCATTAAAATAACTGACTAACTTTGAATTTTTAGCCTTCCACACCTCATACAGGTAACATTTCCAAGGGATCTCACAATACTCTTGCATCTGTTTTTCTACAAACCATTAAAAATTTTGCAGATATTACTGGAAAACACAGATTTTGTTTCACAAGGTTTTAGCTGTGTGTGCTGTTTGTTTCCTTCCTTGAGTATAGGACATTAAAGATGGGTTACTCATGTTCTGATCCCACAAAGGATTATTGATGAAATAAAGTCTCTGCTGAAGGCAAGGAGAGTTTTACCATTGACTTCAGTGCAGCTGGAATTTCACCTCTGGAGTGTGAAATAAATAATGTGAGCAGATAGGAAAAACAAAAACAAAACCAAATCTGTGCTGAGGGTTCACAGCAATAACCAAACTTTTTTTAGAGGGTAATAAATGGAATCCATCTGAGACACAAAATCCTTCATGAGGGGCATGATAGGTCTAGGCTCATGCTTTTGAATAAAATCTTGAATGGTCAAAGAGGAATGTGAGATTTCTTTGATGGATTTAGTGACTGCTCCAATGTAAGTATATGCAGTTCAATGAATAGATTCAGTTTACAAAGGCGTAATAAATATGCATTTTCCTCTCACTGTCATGGGTCAGCTTTACTGTGCACAATATGTATCATCTGTAAGCTGTGCCTGATACTTGCAGGGTTTCTTGATAGCATCTGATGGATTGTTTTTGAGTAAGAAGTTTACCATTCTCTCCATTGTTCTCTTTCAGAAATATTCTTTACAGACTGGATGACAGGACCAGCCAGTTTTCAGTACTGCTGGAGGCACTGGAGCACTGCAAACTACATCAGTCAAATGAGACTATTCAAGCAGCCTTGTCAGAGGTGCTGAACAGCATCAATTCAGCTCAGGTTTACTTCAAAGCAGGACTTGATGTGTTTGAGACCACCTTAGCTGGAAGGAAATGAGTGGATTCTCTGCATTCTAAGACTTTTTTTTACAACTCGCTAAACAAAAGTTCGACTTGGACCAGAATTGCTCTGAGGATCAAACCTTTCTCAGCCTTTCCTTCAGCTGGCGCTTAAAGGTACTGCAACACGTGGTTTAAGAAATGTAGAACAGTATTTTGCACTGTTCACAGTATATCTCAAATGTCTGTTCCTGAATGTATAAAACATAAAGAGAGGGAATATCGCTTCAGAGATCATTTTTGGAAGGACATCTGCTGTATTTTTGTATGTAAAATATGTTTTTATGACTCAGAGCTCAATCATGCAAAGTACCAAGCATGTCCTGTGATGTGCTGAAGACCTGTTCTGAGGCACCCCAGATGTGCACCCAGGGGAGATTTCCATATCCTCTGTCAGAAAAATCTGACTTGAGTTTCTTAAGGTCTTCAGCAAGCTCATCTTCTTCCTTACTCCATTGAGAGTAAGTAGTTGAAGGATGTGGTGTTTCCATGGGTATCCAGCACCAGAGTGGAAATGCACAGAACACCTTTACTCCTGCGGAACAATAAATACCTCAGTTCTGGGAATACAGATAAACTTTGATTATTCCATTTCTGTATGAAAATAAAGAGTTGTTTTCTCTAATGTTTCTTGGAGAGGAAATTTTTATGATGATTTCAGATTATTTTAAGTGTGAATCGATAGTTACACTTGCACAAAAATGCTCTGAATATTTATATTAAATAAAAGAACTGCCTAGTCTTATAGGGCTACAGGCCTTACAAACTTTGACCAAACATTACCAAAACATCCTACTTCAAGGTCTCTAAATTGCAGAGAGCTGTAAATAAAAACAAGACCTCAAAGTTCTGGGGAAAGTTTTGGGATTCCATCACTCTTTGCCACACCACCCACTATTCCAGGCTGGATCATTCCATCAGGCCTGGCATATAGGACCTGGATTGTTGTCAAAAAAAAAACACAAGGAAAACATAAATCCATTCCCTACTGCAGAAGCAGGAATTCAAGTGTGGAGGCACAAGCTGGTGAAGCATATTTCAGGGCTAAAACTCAAATCTGTTTTCCATTGGTAGAAGGCTCTAATCACACCATCGCCTGTTGGCCAAAGGAATCTGTGAGTGAAAGGATCAGGAGGTTCAGTGTCCTCTGGGGGGATGCTATACACATTTGAGAACTGCAGGTCTTAATAATATAAACAGTTGAAATTGTTAAGCCCTATTGGGGTTTTACAGTCTCAAATGATTCTAAGTTTAGACCTTAGATAATTAATTTCATATAGATACTTAGAATTTAAATATAATTTATTTGATGGAAATGTTAAATGCATTGTTACCCAGTTTGCCATGGAAACATTACAGGATCATTTCAGGTTACAATGAAAATGGGAGAAGTGTCTGTATTAATGTTTAAAAATTGCCTTCAGGAAAATTTCTGAGTGCACAATTTGGTGAAAAACTTTTAAAATTTCACGAAGCAAGAAGTGAGTTGTTTACAGATCTGGGTTTCTGTTTCCAAAGTCCTTGGCAAAGGGGCCTTTCCAAGCAGTGGCCCAGGACTGGGTACATACAGCTGGGCTGTTGATACATTTCTTCACAAGTTACGATTGTGCAGTGGGCAAAAGCCCCCCGGGCCTGACCAGGGCCGTTGTACAGCAGCCTCTGCAGTGGGAATTAGTTCAGCACCAGTCAGTGGGACTGCGTGGACTCAGACATTATTATCTCCTACCTTTCCTTGGCATCTGATCAGCAAAAGTTGATGATTCTTTTGCTTATGCTGGCACCAGTTCTGTTCAGTGCAGAGAGAATTTGACTTGTGGAGAGTAACGCTGTTTATGATGTTGGTTCATCCCCTTGTTTGCATGGTTTTTATTATTGTAAGATTTAATTGGTTGAATTGTATGTTTATTTTGGGGACTTGGGGATGTACTGTGCATGCTACACTTGAACTATATTTGTAGCAGGGACCACACTTCTGACAGTTCATTTAGTGACATATTTTCTTTAGAGTGCTGTTATTTGATGGTATTAAATGATAAAGGGTCAGGTGCCATTAGGAGATCTAAAGTAGAGATTAACACCTTCTTTGACTCTGCCAGGTGAATTTAATAACTGCTTCCTCATCCTTAGAATGTTCCACCAAACCCACCTCTAATGCAACCAGAGTGTACTCAGCAAAGTCAGTGAAATCTGGTGGGAGCAATATCCCTCATGTATGATTTCTGAACCCTGTAATTCCTAACTAAAATATTTATCTTGTTTTCTCACTAATGCCCTTCTGTAACCACTTTTAAAATAATAGACTTCAAAGTACTCCACTAGAAAGGCACTGCTGCTGTAAATGTCTGTCTATTCTAGAGACAGACAATGAGATGTTCTTGTTGGTGAGATGAATCAGAGGAGCTATTTAGGGACTTGAATGAATTGATTTCAGTGTCATCTCACACTTGTAGATCTTTTGTAGGCTTTTATTTCAATGTTCAGAACTTACATATAAGTGAGTGCTCAGTGATAATATTTGTACCATTATAGCTTTGAAAAAAAAGCACTTTTGAGCCATATCCTTCCATTGATTTTTAAATCCTACCTATTGACTTCAAAAAATTTATAGCAAGTTAAGCTCCTAAGTACCTGGTATGCTTCTAACATAGGGTTTTTGCCCAACCATCTGTGGAACATCAGCTAAAGGAAGGTGTTAGTAAATCATAGCAGCTTACCCAGACTGACTTCATTCCTGTGTTGTACTGGAATAAACAGAGCGCCCTTAAAGGCAGAAGTACGTTTGCAAATTGCCTGAATGATACTAAAAGTGTGTTAGCTTTTCAGAAACATCAATTGCCAGAGACACTATAACAAATGCATTGATTGCTACTTAATCTAGAGTCATGCTCACAGTGACCAGAAAATCCCTGCAGCCTGCAATATTTGTATGTTGAGACAGTAGATAATAAAAAGCCAATAAGGTTTTATTAGTATGTATTTTAAAGAGTCCATAAAAAAGCTAAAGTACAATCAAGCCAGATGAATAAAAAGTACATGGGAGCTGGATTTTGAGTACTAACCTTAAAAAAGGCAGTGAATTGTTTTTATCATCCAAGAAAAAGAGTGCCTGTGCGAATGTGCAAACACACAAATGCCTTATATCTTCAAAATGTCGTGCAAACATTAACTTACTTGCAGTGATATGATACATCTACATAAACATAGATGTAAATAATGACTACATGAGAAAATTAGCAAACACTTTGCACTGCCTCAGTCACCTTTTAGGAAAATACTTCAGTGTAGAGATGTGAAAGGGGGCTCTGCAGCTGACCTCAGTTCCTGCAGCAGTAGGTGGGGAAAGGTTAAATCTCAGGTGTTACAGAAGGAACCACTGGAGGTTCCAACCTCCCTGTTCAAGCAGGGTCACCTAAAAACAGCCTCCCCGGGGGGGCTGTGCTCAGATTGCTTTTGAATACCTTCCAGGGATAAAGATTCCACAACCTCTCTGGGCAATCTGTGGCAGTGCATGGTCACCCTGACAGAGAAAGTGTTTCATTCTTCAGTAGTTACAGTTCCTCCAAATTTCTCCCTATATTTCTGAGTTGTTAAATTATTGTAATTAAGTTTAATTGCAAACATTCGAAAGGTAACCATCATTTCATTTAGAAAAAACTCTCAGCCAAGGTCTCCAGGATTTCATAGTTATGGTATGTTGGAAAGTTTGTATGATGAGGTTTGTCCTTCAAGCCATGGAGTTTATTTTTAAGTCATAGAAACTAATGTCCTTATCTCTTGAGGTCTTTTGTACAGTCCCTGGTCCCCAGTCATGGGATTTCTCTATATTTTAGGAGGCTGATGGAGAAAAAAAGATGCATTAGAAAATACAGGGAGGGAAATCACTCATCAGCACGTGCATAGCTGCGTGCTATAAATGCATCTGCTTTACCCAGACTTTGGGGGCTCAGTGTGACTTGTGCTGGAAAGGAAGGTAAGATAACTGTATGGCTCGTTCTGGCTTTAAAGGCTGTTAAATGCTATAAACAACATTATGTCTGGTCTGTGTTCTCCAAGGAGCAGTGAAGATTTCCCTCCAGGCCCTGTGCTGGGAGCTGTTATCTGTGTCACTCAGAAGTGGGCACCTCTGGCATCGCGGCGCGCTTTTCGCTATCTCAGGAAACAAGCTCAGTGTGGAAGATGTTCCTTCCCTTTGGCACTCTGTAACATTTTAGCAGTGTCGTGCCAATTCCAGAAAAGTGAGTGATAGGAAACAAATCTCATTTTAAGATGCCTGGGACCTGAGTTTGGAAAACAGTTAGCCTTGTACAGCACTACTGGTGTTCAAAACAAAGTAAGGTGTCTAGTTTTGGAGCTCTGAATCTCCAGAATTTGAGATGGAGTCACCGGTAGCACAAGTAAATGTCTCAAATATAGATTAGAAAAATATTTATTGTCTGTTACGTGTTATAATAATGATAAAAATTACGTGGATACCAATGCAGTGATAGTTTTGGGTGGCTTTAGCCATCTGGCTGTTTTCTCTCCCTCTAACACCATCTTCTCCGATCCCCTGCGTTCGCCTTCTCTGACATCTTTTTGCAATGTGATGATTTTTCCCATCCCTCACCACTTTTTTCTCAGCCATTCCCACTGGTTTTCTGTCTCCATTCTGCTTCCTTATCACTTCTTAAGCTCTCCATTAATTTGCCAACCACCAAGTTAATCCCCCTCTTTTCTCTCTCTGATCTCAGTCACGCCTTTTGTTCCCCATTCAGTTCTCAACTCACCTCCCTCAAGTTTAAATTATTATTCCTGGTACGGCTTACCATAATAAAGAGCTGAAAGTGGTGGAAAAGTCCTGCTCTGATCCAAACGGATAAAGTGTAAGGAGATGTCATCTGTTAAATTCAAAGTATTCACTTTTGAGTGCATGCAAGCAGCAGGTTTTCAGTTATAGCTTGACTGAATGGAAGCAGATTTTTTTCCTATCTTCTTTCTCTGTGATGTCTGGACCAGGAAATTCCCTCAAAAGTAGCAGTGTAGGCAGGTGATAATCTTGAAAGTTTTGAAACAAACTTTTGAAGTTTATTTGAATCCAATCCTGAAACTGGACGAATAAGAAATTACAGACAATCAGAATTGGTACTGCCTACTACCTGTCTACAAAATAAAACAGGGAGTATCTAAGCATGGAATTTCTCTGACCTTGCAGGTGCCATCCAGCATTCACTACAGATGGTTGTATACCAAATTTACATGTGTAATTATGCTGTCCTTCAGTATTTTGCATTATTAAGGATGACAAAGACTCAAGCCATGTGCACAAACCTGTACTTGAACATGCACATTTGAGCCTAGGAAGTGCCTAAGAATAATGAATACTGATCTGGAAAATAAAGGCTTTAAGAATATCTAAATTAGACTCTATGTTTACTAAAATTATGGTGCTATTAAGCCTCTGGGTTTTCCTAATTATAATCCCACTGCCACTGTTATTTCTACTATTGCTCATACACACTTGTCATAACTGGAGAAAATGCACGCCTGCATGGATTTGCAAAAAAGATTCTGTTGCCCCTCAGGCTTACTGACTTGGTCTGGTTTGTTCAACAGGGTTGACTTTACCATAATTACTTACCAGGGTACTCCATGTAAGCAGGGTCAGCAGAATTTGGCCACTATTCATGGAATTTCCTGAAAGATTTGGTATCAGATCGATTATTTCTGTTTAGTCTATTTTCTTTAATCTTTCTACATAGATTATTATAAGCAAGAATATTTTTTTTTAATTGGGAGGAGTCTCTTGGTCAACACTAAGTAAGCCCACAGGGCAGAATATAAATGTGTATGTACAAGTGATACAATCTAGAATTAACTTCATAGCTATTATAAATGTTGGCATGGATTAATGCAGACATACTTTTATAAATTTCACAAGTTGAAAATTAATACAAGGGCTTAATTTAAGAAATTTAATCAGAATTAAGGCGTGGAACAACAGTGTTCCTGTGTAAATGTAGTATATGCTTCCTCATCTGCCTAATCCATTTGGTTAAAAAAGATTAGGGTTTTATTTAAGCTCCTTCTCTCTGATTTATTTTCCAGCAAGCCTTTGAAAATGAAGTCTTGGTCTTTATTTTTCTTTTAAATGTGTGCTGCCTTTAATGTTTATGGAACACTTCTCAAGTGTTCAGACAGTGTAAAACCACCTTGTCTGATCACTCCTGGATTATTCCGTAGGGTTGAGTGGAATTTCAAGGCATGGTCGTTGGGAGAGGTTCCTTTACCGACTTACTATTTTTGCTATTATACACTAGAGTGGCTACCTTTACCATGCAGTGCTGTAGGTGTGCAGTGTGATGCTTTGAGGCACTAATTTAGGAGAATTATTTTTTTTTCAGTCATTTTGCAGAGACCTGTTAATTTTTCCCTGTTTGAGGCTGTACTCCCCTGACCACGCTGCTGACAGAGCAGTGCAGTACCGAGCGCTCTTAGCACCTGCTACGAGCTCTTACTGCAGGTGGCGTGTTGAGGGTTTGTCTGAGCTCTCAGTGCATTTCCCGTTTTTAATTAGTGTCCTTGTAGCCCCACTTGGCCTTTGTGTAGCTCAGTCCTGATACCGGTGTGAATGACCCCAAGGAGAGGTGGGCGGGTCTGACTTTTGGGTGAACTTGCTACAAAAACTGCTGATGCCCCTATCCTTAAAAAAAGCGAATAAAATACTTGGCAAGGGCTTCCCAAACATTTGGTGTTTTCAGCCTGTACACTGAGGATTCTGAAACAGTTTTGAATACTGTTTTTTTCATGCAGTCTCATTTCGTGTTCTCAACAGCTGAAACATCTTGTAGTCTGTGAATCCACTAGAGGGGAAATAAGGAGATCCTTAATATTTCATACTCAGAGCAAATAAGATGAACACAAATTCCCTGTATTTTCCATTTGCAGTTGACGTGAGTTAATATGCAGCATACTCTTATCCCACATACTGTGATCTGGTATTCTGAGACAAAAAGGAAATGAATGTGATTCCCTGTCCAGAGGAACTATATTGAATTCAGGGAATGTTTCACATCCAAGCATCTTAACTGTTTGCATACAGTGTGAGCAAGCACAAGTTAAGATACTTGAAAGAAATACTTTGGGGGGTTTTAGTAAGATGTGGAAAATAATATTCTTGTGTGTAAGGCCAGATTTTAGCATTGCATTCGTACCCAGGTGTGTGGTAATGTATTGTGTGTACTCACTGCTGTACCTGTGAGATTAATGCTCAAATGCTGTTATCAGTGTCCACGTTGCTCTCAATACAAACTGGTATTTTTTAGTCAGCAGCACCTTGCAGAGTTTACCTACTCAGATGGAATATGCAAGTATTGCTGCCTTTTGAATGCAAAAGAGCAGCTGTCAAATTGTGTCACCTTTATCAAGCCTTGACATAGAATTTGAGACGCCTGAGTGATGACTCCGTCATTCCATCTACTTCTACATTTTCACGTAGTAAAATCACGTTGCCAAAAATGATAGCTAGTCAATGCTGAATATTAAGTAACTACATTTCTTTTTGACCATGAAATAATATAAACTTAATGCAGTGATTTCTGGAAACCAATAAATATCATGTTATGTGGAAATGTGCAATGAAAGGTTGATTTTTATGACACTTTATAGAATGTTGAGTCTGAATAAAACAGCTTATTTGCAAAATTAGTTTACTTTGTATCAATTTGTACTTTTATAACCTAGTGCAATAAAAAGGGAACGTTGGCCATTAATTTAAGTAGATTCTACATACTTCAATTAAGAAGCACATTTTATTTGTTTGTGCTCTGAATATGATTTTTGGAGTTTGTGAGAGTATTTGTACAGAAGGCACTGTGGGCTGGAACTCAGTAAGAGGCATTTTGTGTAAGCACAGTGAGCTAGACAATGTTTTTTTCCATAGTGATATTGTTGCCAGAAATTAAACTGGAATATGAAGATGTGTATAATGTACATTGCACTGTATGGCTTGGAATTATATTCATTTGCTTTTTTGTTGGCTTTTTTCTTTCTTTTTTATAATTGGTTCTGCCAGTAAGCTGTAGCATATGCCTCTCAAGCTGCTGATTCAGTAATGGAGATCCCAGGGCATTAAAGCATAATGGGAAGAAGGAAAAAGGCAAGGAAGGAAAAAATAGCTAGACAGAACCTCAGAACCTGGGATGGGGTAATTTACTGACAGGTGAAATGTGCAATTATCCACATTTTTGGGTGCTGGTATATAGAAAGCCCAGATATTCAGGTAATTGGTCTTTCAGGTGGGAAGAAATTGTCCCTGTATTTTTTTGAGAGCATACATTTTGAAAACTAGTCAGAGACTTTGGGTCAAACTCAGAGTATTCAGAGTGAGACTCCTAAAATATATAAAAGAAAGCTACTAAACAGCCTCAGCGTTATCTGAAGAAAGAAACCAGTCCTTTCTGAACATCTTGATTGTATGTAATATTCAGATGATATGAAATTCAGATGATCAGACTTTTTCCTGTGGTTCAGAGTTCCAGAGACTATAAGGTGGGTTTTATCTCAGGAAAATATGAATTCCATTTCTTGCTTATATTATATGAAAGCTTGGAGGCTTTTGCGTACTTAAAATGCACTTGAGAGGTGTAATGAAATAATGCCATTGTAAAAGAATGTGTATTTCCAATTTTTTTTTATTTTCAGTTTGTGTAGGGTTTTAGTTTTGAAACTGCTTTCCTGTTCACCATGTTGAAAGGAAAAATTAAAGGAATACCTTGTTGGTATTTTCAATCATGGCTAGATAGTTAACCTCATTTGATAACTCCCTACAAAGATCGGCTCTGACTGGAATATCTCATGTAATGTTGAAGACTAATTTGTGAAAAATATTCCTTCAGGATATTTTTCCTTTAAGCCACATAGACCTGTGCCATGAAAATTAAAGCCACCTGTATATCAACAATTTTAGATAAGTCCCTGATTTGCAATTCCTGCTGATAGATCTGTGGAAGTCAATACTAATGAAAAATGGCATTGAAACAAAATTGGTTTTGCCAGGGTACCCATACCTTCCTCTGTGGCTCTGATTAGGAGATTGGACCATTATCCTCAGTATCTACCTGAGCAGGAAATTTTAAAAAAATATATTTAACACATAAGGATTCCAAGTAGTCAGGCTTGATATAGAACAGAGAATTTCCTGAGAGATTGGAGCTATATATATCCAATCTTTTCCACTGATTTCCTTAACCTTGAGATTGCCATGGCATTAAGAAATGTATTTCTCATCCAGTAGTCGGACAGAGATCCACGTGGGATTCAAGTATACAGGATCATGTAATTATGAAGGCATTTTCTTTTTACATGGAGTGCAGGTTTGGTAACCTTGAGAGTGAAGTAATGAATAATTTGACACTGTCACAGTGAAGTGTTCCTGTACCTGGCTGATGAGCACTAAGGGACTAGAAACAGATTCTGGCCGGGTCCTGATGGGCTCAGCAGTGGGCTGGAAATCCCGAGTGCCAGAAGTGGGTGTGCACTGGGAAAGGCAGTGCTGATAGGGCAGTTCTGTTGCACCAGGCACCAGAAAACTCAAGGTGGGTGCCTGGCTCTTGCCCGAACAACTCTGGTGCTCTGAGTCTGCTCTGAGTGCACTGCAGACCAGCACCAGCAGTTCATCCCATCAGATGAGAGAGGTGCTGGGAGCCAAATTTTGGGATACTCAGCAACAACAACTGGATCGCCATTTCCTCCCAAAAGGTGAGAACCGGAATGAATTCTCCCAGTGCTGGGTAAGGTAAGCTAGGTGTAAATACCTGAACTTAAAAAGCCTTGAAGTTTTTTGCGGAGGCAAACGCCCAAAGGCAGCAAAGCAAAGATTTCTTTCAGTACAGTGACCTTGAAGAGTCCATTGACCTTATTTCTAACAAACCTCGGTGTCTGTGTGCTGGTGGGGCTGCTCTGGGCGCAGGGGCTCGGGGCTGTATCTCGAGTGCTGTACGCCGAGATCGCTCTTCGAGGCTGTCAGCTCACATCAAGTGAAGGGCTGATCCCTGGTTGGAGCTCAGCTCAAACAAACAGAAGCGTTTCTGACACTGCTTGACTATCTCACTTCAAGAGAAATCTAGTCGGGTTTGTAGTCACTGCCTCCAGTTCATCTTTGGAGTATTTGAGTGAGGTCAGTGCTGTGCCAGAGAGGAATTACCCCACTGGCTCAGGGGTTACTTTTCCTGCCCAAAAGAGAACACACATCAGAACTTACACCTTCCCAATATCTACTACCTTTGAACGTGTGTTGTTGCTTTAACAGCAAGCACTGAACTCAAAATTGGACTGCTCCCTTGCACAGTTACCTGCTTTTACTTTGTGTAACACTAACCAGTTTCATACAGTGTCCTGTGTCCCCTAGCTCTGCTGGGAGAGGAAGATGATGGATGCAGTGCCCCATCAGAACTGTATCTCTGTATCTTCTGCTTGAAGATGAAAGAATAGGCAGAAAAGAGCTTTGAACGCTGAAAATACAGAAATATAAAATATAAAACTTAAAACAGTAGAAGTGTTCACATGGTTATGCAATTTAGAATGAAGGTTTAAGAACTAGTATCTGGAGTGAAAGAAAGTGGATGAATATTATGTCAATATTGAAGAATTAAAATGAGTGAGAAAAGCTTTTGCTTTGATAGTATAAACCTGTGGAGATTGTTACATAACATGCAGGGAGAAACTTAGGGTTAAAAACTGGTTTCAGTCTAAGCTGCATGGATGTGTGCAGGTTGTAATGTGAGAGAAGGTCACTGGCCTGTGACTATTCAGACACTGAAATGTATAATACCCATCAGAAATGAGCTGTTATATTCCAAACTGGAATAGGGCATCCAGAGAAACAAGGACAAAAAAAAAAAAAAAAAAAAAAAAAGAGAGATTGCCATCTGCATCTACCACAAACAAGCTGACATTTCTAACTGTATTTCTGTGTTTTTCCTCTGAATAATAAAAGACCTCAGTGCAGGAATTTGCAGAGGTGGATTTGTCTCCAGCCGGGGTGACAGGCAGGTGCTTGTCAGCGTGGGACTGTGTATGAAAGATGGTCAAATTAGCTGAGTAAGTTTCCACATATGTCATGTGTCACTGCTTTTCCTAAAGTGAAAGATCACTGCTTTAACTGAAATGAAGATGCAGAACTATGCTGGGAGACCTTGATGTGCAGGTGTTACTTATACAGTGAGTGTGAAAAATTGGAGAATAACCCCACGCATGAAGTTCACTTTTTCAAATTCAAGGAGGATGACCCTCTAATGAGCACTGACTGAGTTCACTTTCAGGGCTGTACCATTCATAAAGCACTTGTCATGCTCTCCTAGCACAACATAATCAGGTCCCTACGAGTGAGCAGTAGCCTTGTATTCATAGCAAGGAAATTTATTATCCTGTATGTAAAATGACAACTTCATAATCATTCACCATTATAAAATAGCAGGGAAAGTAGCAGTTGAAATAAAAAGGGATCTTTTTAAATAATTCTTTTTGCAGTAAGAAAATCCAATACATAAATTCATGGCATGTAACATTTTTATTAATTTATGAAGAATTTAACTTGATCTTCCATGGCACACTTCACTGATGCTTCATTGTTATATTTAGTGATAACAATTTGCAGTGACTGGATGCAACATCGTGGGGCTTTTTAAACCAGCTTTGTACCTCCTAACTATGGTTTTAGATTGGCAGAATTCTGCCTCACTTACTTTGCTGGCCATCCAAGGAATTAATTCTAGGCTGTGCAATTTGATGCAGCTTTGTAAACTGACTGCAGGTCCTTAGTTCTGGTCACAATACAGTGCAAAATATTTGACAGATGATTCATTTCTTATGGTTTTTGCTCTTATTTCAATGAGACCTTCACCATCCATGTGTGATTACTAACTGGTCAGGATAAGACAAGCTCCTTCTCGTCAGAATAATTGCATTTACCCAACTTTTCTGTTATCTATTAGCATTTCTGAGAAAACGGCCTTTTCAGAATACATTCATTTGCTTCAGATTGTGTGTGCTGATGCTCATTACTTTATAATTTTATAATAAATGAAAATAAATGATTGACCATGATGAGTAACTCGTTAAGTAGGCATAGAACAGGTGACATCATAAGGTGTGGTCCTGGTGGTGGTTAGAAGGTCCTTCCCAGTATGGCAATATTGGAATTAGTAATGGTAACTGGGAAGGAGAGTTAAATACACTGGGAAAGGGAAACCCCAAACCATCAGATTTACAGAACAAGAATGGGAACAGCAGGAAGCTTAGAAGACAAATGGAACTTTTTTTTTGTTTCCATCATAATAATTCAGTAAGGTTTTTTAATAGCTTTTCTGCACCAGTTTTCTTTGCAGAGACTTATGGCCAGGCCTCAGCCAACACACTCCAGGGATCTCCAGTCCAGCCCACGCAAGGAACTATTTCCAAGTTTGTAATTACTTTAATAAAACCTCTTAAGAGGGGGCATTGGCTGCCGCTGCAAATGCAATCCTTTACGGAGAAACATGTCAGAGAAGGTGTTTGCATTCCAATACTGTTAGGAATTCAATAATGAGTAATCAATATGATGAAGGCTGAGGCAGAAAGTTGTTCTGAACCCGTAAAGTAAATTTATGAGGGAAAAAAATTCACTCTTGTAAATTTTACATGAAAATAAATTGCCGTGTTGTATGATCACCCTGGGGCTCTCAGCTGGGCAGTGTCACAGCACCCTCACGACCTAGAGAGGTTTCCTGTTTTCCTCTGCTATCGATAGTGGGACTAAGAAAGAGAAATGCAGGGAGGCTTGGGAGATTCTGCATTCCAGCAGAGAACTGTGACTGCTGGACTCTCTTTCTTATGCCTTTGTCAAAGACAGAGATTTTTTGCCAAGACAGATTTCTCTAATCAGAGTACAGTTATATACGGGAGGGTTTTTCATGGCTTTTTTTTTCCCAAGAGGATGTACAAACTCTTAAGGATTCTCTCCCTGACCAGTTGTATGACACTTTGGATAAATCTTTATATGCAATAGTACTCAAGGACCTAAGTAATACATCATATTTGATCTGACCCAGCATAAATCATTTATTCATGATATATCATTCATAACTTGATTCATTGACTCATCTTTAGACAAGACAAGGTCAGTAGAAAAAAATGATTAAGCTTTTTGCCTGCAGGAGGAAGAAGTGTAAACAACAAATTCATCTTCACATCTGACCTCATGAAACTTGACAGAGAAGATTTTAAAAATAGAAGTAGGCTTAAAAAGCCAAGTTTTACTCCCAATTACAGTAGTTTAAAGTCACAGTCACTCCACTTACAATAGAGTAAATGGGAAAAAGCTCTACAAGTCAGCAGAATCACTCTGGAGTTCATGCTATCAGGGATGAATTTGACTCTGAAAGAGGGTACTTGGACATTTAAAGTTGAAAATCATGTGCCTGAATATTTTAATGGCTCAAAGATGGCAAGTCGGACTCTGTACCTAGTCATTTCATTATAAATCTGTGAAATTTCAGACCAGTCAGAGCCCCCTGG
>VYZQ01015868.1:58640-69094 GCA_013400655.1 Mystacornis crossleyi | reverse complement strand
TAAAATTTACCCTTTACCTTGATACATTTTCTTACTTGGACACACTTAGCTGTATATTTACTTTCTATAAAAAAAAAAGATTCCAAGTTGAGCAAATGCCTGTGCTGATAACCTCAGCCCAGAGATGCATGATGGTTCCAATTCAGGTCTTTTCTATTGTATTTGACACATAGAGGAAATCAGTTTTACAGGTCAGTATTAAATTTATATAAACCCAGCACCAAGCACATGTAATTAATTGGGTTTTTTTAAAAAAAAAAGAAAGAAAGAAATTGTTATTGGCTCCCTCTTTCATATTGCATCTTTTGAACGAGAAAAACCATGCTATAAAGATAGGAATATATCAATCACCCTGTCTGGCTGTATTTCCCAATTGCTGTTAAGAACAAAAACTATTAATACTAAAACATGGGGCTCAACGAATAAGGTCAAATTCATTCTGCAGCTATAGTGACAATATAATTAATGAGAGATCTGTATATAGCAAGAAGGGAGAATATTGACCCATTAATACACATTTAAAATCAAAGACAATTTATCTCCTGGCAATTTTAGCACGTGTTGAATGTTACAGGAATTTTTTTCCCCCTTTAAATGAAGGACAGAAAAGCCATTTAAAAACGAAAAGTGGCTGAATCTATCAATGATACTTGAAAGTCTGAAATTTGTGCAGCATCATATGTTAAAGCAGAACAGGAAGAGCACAGAGGGATAATACCTGGAGCAGCTGGAAGGCTACAAAGATCTGTTCAGACTTCCAGGCTGGGTAAGTGCTTTATCCTATGCAGTAGGTATTATTATTAGTCCATTGTATGTACAGAGAAATTAAGCATAAATGTGGTGCCCAGAGCTGTTCATGAGAATTCAGGAAAAAAACCCTCCAAGATTTACAGTCCACTGCTGTATTCAGTAGAAAACTGCTTTTCTGCATGAGCCAGGGTGGCCTGTGGAACATAAAGAAACTCTCTAAGCAGGGGGAAGGCGCCTGCTGTGCTCTGCCCTCAAAGGCAGAGCCCCCAGAGGGGCACGAGCACCCCCAGGTAACCACGGAGTTACTGTGAGACTTCAGAGAGCCTGAGGAAAGGCACAAAGCAGAGTGGTACCCAAAACGAGCCTATGCCTCTGTGGGAACGCTCACAATTTTCGTTGGTGTGGGTCTTCCATAGGGAAAATATGGCATTTTTGCTGAGTTGAGGTTCCTCTGCCATGCTTGCCATGGTTGTATTTCTGTATTTCTCTGTCCTCCAGGTGACAACATTAACTCTTGCAATTGGTTTACTGTTTTGCTTGACATAAATGTTTGGGTTTTACATATTTTATCCTAGTTGACTATGTGTTTTGACAAAGTCTGTGTGAGATCTCTCTACAAGTGGTAAGGAAATCCTTTTCTGTGCAATTTATGAACTTTCTTCATTAATCATGGAATCCAGTCATTTCACATCCAGTCATTTCTTGAACACTTCCAGGGGTACTGGTGATTCCACTACCTCCCTGTATTATTAAGGTATAATATTTTTCAACTTTTCTCTGGGAAGTTAATAGACTCATATCCCTGCTCTGACTGTGCTAAATAAAATAAAGTCTTCTGTGCCTACCTCAGAGTTTTATCATATTGTTTCCTGTTGTAATTTCAATAACACTAACGAAACCTCTGTCTATTTTTAAGATTTGTTCTGTACAATCTCTAACTCAAATAAATAAAAAATCTTCACACCAGCAAAAAGAATATCACATAACTAAGATACTTTTATTCTGCTAAAGCTGTATTGCCACTTTTAGGGGAAAAATGTTTGTAATTTTCTGATGTTGTTCACTGAAATTATTTAAGAAAAATATCAGGTTTTAATTGTAAAGACATCAATGTAAAGGTCCCTAAATTCAGTATTTCCAAGAACTCTCCAATCTGGAGATTGAAGGGGATCCAGTTGATAAAAAAATAAGGCATTTTTGTACTTCCTAATCCATGCTGTGAGTATATGGAGGTAAGAACTTTTTGCAATCCATAATCACAATATAAGCAGAAACACTGGCAATGCATTTTGGTCTATCTCAGATAAACTGGAAGGGAAAATTAATAGTTTTAATTGATTTCTCCATCATTTTGTATAAGTAATCAAAACTTACAATCCTCTCTTTGCTTAGTTTCATACCGAAATTTCTTTGTCAAATTAAATATTTTCTGACCTCACAAGAACTGAGCTGTGAATGAATGTCAGTGGGAAGAAAAACATCAGCTGACTTGGGATCAGTTAAGTCATCCAAGTTCCAGGGAAGAACTGGCTGTTGATGTTTAATTGTAGTTGCTTCCCATGACAAATATGTATATATAGTTCATAAAAAGTTTTTAATTTCTCAATATCTTTTTTCCCATGAAAGGCATTAAAATGTGTAAATGCAAGTTGCTGCTTGTTTATTGGTTGTGGCTTTTACTATAATATTAATGTGATATTGCATTTAATGTAGTGTTAAAAACTAGCAACCAGTTTCTCTGCTAGGTACGAGAGAAGCCAGAATATTAAGGTGAGAGAAGAAAATAATTTTGTTTCATTTGGATTTTTTTGTTGTTGTTTCTGATTGTTTTCATGCGGTGTATCTAATCTGGCCAGTATAGCATGCTCTCTGGGTTGATCATTACAGAAAAGCAGTTAAGTACTTCAGAAGTTACATATTTATATATAAAGTATGATTTGTTTTATGGAAAGTCTATACTCTTCCAAAGCCTGAAATGAACCAAGAGGTATAACATGTTGTATGCAGTCTCCCTTCTTAAAGCAGGTATAAATGCAAAAAGTTAAATTGCCATAGTTTCGTCCGTGTTTAATTTTGCTTTTTTAATTTCGATCAGCCTGCAATTTATAGCAAAATGAAAAGAAAATGTGAATTCCCATTAAACAACCCAATGCTGTTTTCAGGTTTAGTGCAGTCAGTGTAATGATAATGAAATATATTTGCAAGTATCCTTAAAAATTATCATTCCTTGGTTTCCATTTTTTTCCTAAGACAGTGGCCTTGAAATGGATTAATTTTGTTCCCATGCATTAAATTTATTTTTAGCAAGTTTATTATATAGTGCTGACATTTCTGTTGTAGGCAAAATACTTGCGTGACATTTTAAAGCCACATTTTTTTTTGCGAACTGAATAATGACCTATAAGATCTGTGCAAATATTTCAGATCCTTTAAATATTTGTGTTATTTCTATGAAGAAGCAAAGTTGAAAGCTTTCAAACGTGGCTCCAGTTTGGATCTCTCCTCCAAAAGTCTGGCTGAATCAAATAGTAAGTAATCTTTGCCCAGTACATTGGGAAGAAATGGTGAGTTCTATATATAAAGCTTTTAGAAAGATCTGCTTAGTGCCACAGCCTGGTTAGGTGGCTGGTGCCAGGATGATGCAGGCAAAGGCCCCTCTTTATACCTCTCTCTAGGCATAATTTGTGTAAAAAATGAGAATTTAAAGTCTGCAAAGTAAATGGAAAGCAGGAATTTAAATTCTTTCCCTGGGTGTGAAAGTTCCTGGCTAAACAAACAGAAGAACTCAGTTTTCTAGAGGAGTCAAGATAATCTCAGATTAAAAATATTATTTAGTTGCATGCATGAATACATAATCTTGTGTCATATGAGGGAAGATGGGTAAAGCAATATCTTTTTAGTGAGAAACTAAGTCCAGTAATTAGCTTTCTTTCCATTTGGCAACAAATAGCTGTGCAGTAATATCAGAAGAACATTACTGAANNNNAGAAGAAAATTTCTGAAACTAATTTTCAGTAATGTGACTCCTTGATATTACAAATGCATGAAACCCATTAAATAAAGTTAATTGAATTTTAAAAGGCCACTTACAGCTCACACATCAGGTAGTTTTCTGTACCACATCATCAGAAATATTTCTTTGTGGGCAAAAAGCAGAACAAAAACAGAGCAATAAAACCAAAACAACTCCCCCTCTGCCCTAGACTGATATTTTATTTCCAAATATCCTGCACTCGATGTGCTGGCACTTCTCATTGGAGAAGTCTATTCCTGACCCCAGTTACACAATGAAGCAGCATTTTATAAGAGTGTAGGTGAAAAGGATTCCTGTGTCAAAGAAGCAGATCTGAAAAAAACAAACAAACAAACAAAAAAACCCCAAACAACTCACCATCTGTGTAGTGGCAAGAACAAATTAGAGAGGAATGGAACAAAACCTGATGAGAGAAAGTCAAACTTTAACCTCCTCCTGAAGACTGATGTGAAGACAGTCAATATTCTGCACTAGAGCAGTTGGCTAGTGAGGATTAGGAGCAGCCTTGGAGCTGCTGTTCTATAGAGGGAAAGAATGGAGCAGATCTTTGTGCAGAACTGGGATTTACAGAAGAGCCACCTATTTGCACAGTGCAAGTGAGCACTGAAAAGCCTCTTGGCCAACAGGACAATCACAGAGCCATAAAATATTCTGAGTTGGAAGGGATGCACAAGGATCATCAAAGTGCAACTCCTGGGCTATGGACAGCCCCAAGAACCCCACAGTCTGCCCCTCTGAGAAGAAGGGAAACCTTTCTTTTGCCCTAGGGAAAGGCCAGCTCGTCACTGCTGTCATTGTTATCAATTCTTCCGCAAGACCTTGGTTCAGTTGTCAGTCATGCCAGTGCCCCTGGATTTCAGGAGCTGGACCAGCATTGTCTCAAACCCACATAACCACAACTTAACCCCAGTGGCTGTTTTTCAAAGGAAATCCTTTGCAAGCCACAAACCAGTTAAAAATGCAATCACTCTTGGGCTGCAAAGGAGATGAGCAAAAATTAATAATCAAAGCTGCATAATGAGCAGAATGGCAGCTTACTTATGGAGGGTGCATTTTCATCTCCAGCAAGTGAGGAAGAAACGACTTCTGAGAATACAAATGAGGAAAATAAAATACCTCAAGATCTTGGGAGGAAATTTTGACTTATCAGATAATGAGCTTGCTTTTAGTGATGAGCATGATAATGTTTCCATTACTAATACTGATAACAATAACAATGGTTGCACGTAAGCTTGGCAACATCAAATGGTTTGCGTCTGCTGAAAGAAGAAATTGTAAATATAAAAATAAGAAAGACATTAAAAGATACATTTTTTTTAAAGCTGTATAGACACAAAGCCAAACAGTAACAATAAATTATATGAAAAAATATATATTTTTGTATTATTATTTGTGGAAACTAGAATAAAATTGTCAGGTTGAGGAAACTTTAATTCAAGCCCATCCGGTTATCATCCTCGAGACTGAGTGCCATGACAAATAGTCAGATAGCCAGAAAGATTATTAGATGTGCCAGGTTTCAATAGCCCCATCATTTGGGGCTGTCAGGAGGGGGAAAAGAAAATGAACAAACCAAAACCTCCCCAACACAGACTAAAGACAGTGTCCTTAGTTTTCTAGAGCTTAGAACTTTCTGCTTCTTGAAAATGGTGCGATGACAGTTCCTGCAGCCCAGTTAGACTGAAACGTGACCTACTTTCCCTTGATAGCAACAGAGCCTTCTCATAGGCATCAATAGGTATTGGAATGAAACCAAAATTATCGAGAAGATTGATAATGACTGAAGTAATTGGGTTAGTTGATTATGAAATATACAACTTAAACTGTTTCATAAATCACAAACTGCCAGACTGAGCCTCAAGGGAAGGTTCTACAGAGTCAACATGAGAAGTTATATTGATACAGAGAATAATATCATCTGCTGACATTTACCTTCCATCCCTTTATCTAAAATCATGCCTCTATTAATTCATAATCTATGATAAATAAAATATACATCAGAGGAATGCTCTAGGTAATAAACCTTGCATTGTAATTTCCAGCCAAGGTAGTCAAAGCTACAGTTTTAATGAAGTTCCACTTCCCACTCAGAGCTCTGCAGGGAGGGAGTCAATGATTCCAGTGGCCTTTAGTGACAGGACTTCCTCTGTTGATCAGAGAACCCTACCTCATGCCTTGCTTGTAGTTTCTCACCAGTAGCATTCAGAGAGGAGATGAATTGAGTTAAACACGGGCTAAAAAGAGCCTTAATTCCCTGGAATCTTCAGTTGCTGCCCTCTGTCACCATGGCTGCAAGAATCCCTTGCCCATTATGTGAGTACTGTGCTACTGATTGAGGGAATTTGATCCCAAGTGAACAGCTTCCAGGCAAGTCAGGGCTGGCTGGTGAAATAACACAACTATAGGACATTTTTTTAAAATGAAAAAAGCCCAACCAAACCACAAACCAGGTCAGTTTTTTCTAATCTTTCTCCTCATTAGTTCATCCTGGCAGACTGAAAGTAAATTTAACAAAAGAGACCAAGGCATGGCAGAAAAGTGGTATTTTCTCTGCACTGAGTGTTTTCAGCTGCTCTCAAGACATGCTTTGTGTCAATTGTACTTAATATTATACAGCTGTTCTAAGTGGCAGACTATTAAAAAACCCTCTGATTTCTCTTTGTTGTAGTTCCAAGATTTCCTGTCCTGAAGGAAATTGGTTTGGATACAAATGTGGAAAAAGTAGTCTAGCAGTTCAAAGGATTTTTCCCAGAAAAGTTAGTCACACTTTTGCAGTAGAATTTCCTGTGAATGGGAATAAAATTCTTCCTCTTTTAGCTTGGCTATCTGGCTCAAGGTGAAGGCTAAGTCTCATCCAAGCTTTTCCTTCACAGTCACAGCATCAAGACANTCTCCTCATGAGGAAGATGCAGACCCCAATAAGGTCTCCCCTCTGGGAAAATGAGGTGAAAAATTTCTGGATCAAGATAAAGGGAGATCACCTAACTATGACTGTTGCACACAAAACAGACTCAGCTTGAGGAAAATTAATACATTACCAATTAAACAGAAATGGATAGTGAGAGACAATAACAAAAATTAAAAGAACACCCTCCTCTCATCCCTTATTTTCCAGACTCAACTCCCACCTCCTATCCTGCCTGTGGACATGGGGAATGGGGAATGGGAGCTGAGCTGTAATTCACTGAGTGGTCAGTGGGACCAGAGCTTGGAGAAATACACAGTGACCCTTACAGCTGTTGTATTTCACTCTTCCTTTCTCTTTCTGTGTCTCCTAAATGAGCTCTAATTTTGATGACAACCTCTTTAGCTGAGAGTGGATCTTTCTTCTAAAGAGCATCTCTATGGGTTGATTTCCATACACAGGGGCAAATGATTTTGCCTAATTTGACCAGTAAATGGAGAAAGGAGGGACTGAGCAACATATCACACAGTGAATACAGGGACTGTAACTACATGGAATATATAGGAGAGCTTTTAAAAACTTACACTGATTAATAGCTTGTATAAATTTAAGCAAGGCAGTACCAAGTGCAGCTATGATTTATCAATATTTAACTGTGAGACGGATAAGCCATAAGTAATCAATAACAACAGACAATTAGGATACTGAGGTAATTAAGAGAATGGCAGTGGATGGCAAATGGCTCTAATAGCCTCACGAGAGAACTCTAATGATGATAATGGTAATGGGCAGCTGTAGCAAACTGCTCAGCTTACAGCCACAGAAATGTGAAAGGCACAGTCATGGTTATGACAAGCATTCCCAAATCCTGGAGCTTTCCCAGCCCACTGTGGCCCACCAGGCACTGCTGTTGTCCTCAGAGTCTGCACTCACAGCTGGGGGCTCCCAGCTCACACCACACTGTTCCTGGAGAAGGTGTTTGCTTCCACAGCTGTTGTTCCCTGGCAGTGAAGGCTTTTAATGCTGACCTGTTCCTCCTGGTCCCACCTTGGTAGTTTTCTGAGTTTTCTTTTATCCCTTCAAGAGTCCATAACCTCTGGCTTTCTCTTCTCTACTTCCTCAGTTTCCTAGGCTGACAGCTCACTGTTTCTGCTGAGTCACTTTCCTAGTACAGAGGTTTTTTTGGGAAACCACTTTCCTGAAACCAACTCACATATTTTCCCATTTCAGTATTCCATATTGACATTTGAATTCCATATTCCAAAGGCAATGTTCCTTTCAAATAGTTCCTTTTCCCCTCATTCTGCAGCTGTCCTAGCTATGCTGTTCCTGCATTATTTTTCCTATGTGCTATTTATTGTGTTAAATCAGCCGTTTGTTAGTTCAGCAGTTCCGCTGTGGTTTGTAGATATTCCCGGGCCTTAAAAGTATGCAAAATCAGCAATTTGGTTAGTTCCTGTCTCACCACAAGTAATGCCAAATGTATTTTCACAGGGTTGGCAAAAATTATACCAAGGCCCATCTTGTCTTTAATGATCCTCTCTCTGCTGCTCTGGTACAATATTATGTTAAGGCCTATCCAGCTCATTGGTTCGCTTCACCTGAAACAGCAAATTATGAGGGAACCTATAAGCCTGTCTTGGCTCACTGGCTCCCTTCCCCTGCTATGGAAAAAAAAGCATCTATGTTGTTTCTGGATTTCGCCTTACATTGCCTCCATCAGGAGAGCGCTTAAAGAGAATTCACTGGCAAATTCCTCAATTTAGAAAAATCATTTTAGACTTATTGTTCAACAGAAAATTAGCTGCAAAGCTTGGAAATTGTTCTTTATCCTCTCTGATACCATTTTTGGGATTTTTCCCCCTAGAAATACATTATTTTTAAAATGCGTTTTCAAGAAAATGGCAAAAAATCGTGCCTGTACCCATAGTTTCTGATTCTATTGCACACACATATAGTATTGGATGCTGACATGGTACAATGACATATTTAGATGGGAAAACAATTGAAATGTACTTTATGTTTTACCTGATAAAGTTATCTTTTAAGATACTCAGAGGGGAAAAAACCCTATAAAAAAGCTAGATACCAATTCATCTGTAATTGATAACTCTGAGAACTTTGCAATTTTTTTAAAGAATGTAGCCATTCTTGGACAGAGGATATGCATGTAAATTAATTGCTGTTAGGGTCTTGTCATTCTTGCCAATTAAATGGTAATCTTAGTATTAAAAACAATATGTTGTTGGTTTTGAGATAAGTTTTTATTGTATAAACACGCAGTTAAAGCAGCCAACGTATCTAATTTTAAGCAGAATCTAATTTTTATTTTTCTTTAAAAGCCCTTGGAATACTTTATGACCATTCAGGAGAAGGTTTTTTTTCAGAACAAGGCCCAGGAGAGGAATGATACATCCTTACTTTCTGTGCACTTTACTATTCTTGTAATGAACCTGTTCTACCAAACTCATGAGCACCAAACTGATTTCTGTATTTATCATAGAAATGACAATAAACTAGTTCATATTTTGCAGTTTGAGATCGTTAACTTGCTCAGAATACATTTTATTATGGGGAAAGCATAGCCTGGACAATTTATAGATTAATGACAACTGAAAAAAGTTGGTTGTGGTTTAAATGAAGAATTTCTCAGTCCTACTAAGCAGAACACTTTTACTGCGAGGTGAGAAATAAGACATTTGTGAAGAAACTGTGTATGTGCACCAAATATTAAATTTTGAATCATTGCTTTATTTTAACATTTTAACAGGCCTATTTTAACATTAAGCATAAACTAGGGCAGGTTGTTGCAAGAAATTTATTGTCTACGTTGAAAAATACTGGACAATCTAAATCTCCCTTATATGGCTTAGTGATATTCTGTTTCATTTTAGATACCATTTTAAATATCTGGTGAGTCATTTGTAATAAATAAGTGTGTGGGGAGCAAAACCATTCCTGACTGGTAACTTGGGAGCATGCCATGGATTTTGCCCCTACATGTGTGATTCTGCACTATTCTGTAGTGAAATCTCTGATTAAGTTCCCTACCAAAGACTATCAGTGAATTAAAATCACATCGTAACAGAGTGCCTACAAAATCTATTTTACCGAAAACGCTGCAGGATTAAAATGATCAGATTATAAAAGATCCAGGTGCTGTGTGGGCTTGTGGGTGATACTCCTTTATCAGCAGCAGGTAATGTCACCAGTTTGAGCAGCAGTTAGTGCATACCGGGTTCAGTTCTGCTTTCCAAAATTGTGTCATGGAAACAGCTCTAAGAGAAACAAAGTAAGGTTTTTATATGCCACTGGGTAAAGGGCAGATGTCCTTGGACTTTCTGACTTGTGGCTTGTAAGGTTGGATTGATGGGGTTTCTTTCTGACAGAAACAGACAGCAGCACAAAATGACACCACATGCTCTTGGGATGTTCTCCCTGTGGCAAACTGGTATCAGGAATCTGCTGCTTCCCTGTGATGGGAGTTTTGCCCGTAAAGGGCTGCAGTACAGTCCCACAGTTTCTGATAAAAAGTGAAGAATTACTGCTAATTAGAATTAAAACAGTTCACATACTATTTTTTCCTAAAAATGTTTTGAAGGATTTGCTGTTCTTGCATCCCTCAGTGAAATGTGTGTGGCAGAAAGACATTTGAACCTCCAGATAAACGCAGGTCTATAATTTGTGTGTGCCTCTATATATTCATATATATGCATATACATGGATATATATATATATAAAAATATTTATATATGTAAAAATGCA
>VYZQ01015868.1:42392-58602 GCA_013400655.1 Mystacornis crossleyi | reverse complement strand
ATACCGGGTTCAGTTCTGCTTTCCAAAATTGCGTCATGGAAACAGCTCTAAGAGAAATAAAGTAAGGTTTTTATATGCCACTGGGTAAAGGGCAGATGTCCTTGGACTTTCTGACTTGTGGCTTGTAAGGTTGGATTGATGGGGTTTCTTTCTGACAGAAACAGACAGCAGCACAAAATGACACCACATGCTCTTGGGATGTTCTCCCTGTGGCAAACTGGTATCAGGAATCTGCTGCTTCCCTGTGATGGGAGTTTTGCCCGTAAAGGGCTGCAGTACAGTCCCACAGTTTCTGATAAAAAGTGAAGAATTACTGCTAATTAGAATTAAAACAGTTCACATACTATTTTTTCCTAAAAATGTTTTGAAGGATTTGCTGTTCTTGCATCCCTCAGTGAAATGTGTGTGGCAGAAAGACATTTGAACCTCCAGATAAACGCAGGTCTATAATTTGTGTGTGCCTCTATATATTCATATATATGCATATACATGGAGAGATATATATATATATACATATTTATATGTAAAAATGCACATCCAGTGCTTTTATTTTGTGATTTTTGTTTTCATGAGTAAGGCAGACCTTGAAAAAGCCTGTGAAACCTTTTGAAGTGTTTTTAGGAAGTTTCCAACCAATTTATTACAGATTCTTTAATAAATTTACATTTTAACATCCCATTAAAGCCTAATTATTTGGAACAACTAAAGACGAAAACTCAGAATTAAAAACAGAGGGAACCTTTAAAGCCCTAATATAAAATGTTTGCTATTTTCATATATTTGTTTGCAACTGTGTTGTGGCTGAATTAATGAGTTAATTTATTACCTGTATATGGGTATTTATTGTTGGTGTCATTATCATGTGACTGTAATTTTAATTAATTCCTTGACAGCATGTCTTTGATTTCTGTGTGGAACATTAAATGTCAAATTGGTTTTCTTTGTTGCCTCATTTGTAAGTATTAAAGTATTTATGTACAGTACAAAGAAATTAGTAACAATTACTGTAAGAGGTCTATTGCATATGCTAAATGAAAGCAGAGTGCAAAAAACCCACCCTGGTGAGGTTTAGAGTACTTTGGATTGTTTACAAGTTAGATTGAACACATAACGTTGGTTCAAATGCCAAAAAACTAATAATCCGTGTACCATTGCTGCATGTGTGTCTGTGTGTGTGTGTCTATTTAATGGTTTCTGATTGATTTTTGAAGAGCACATCATAGAAGGATACTTTTTGCAGTGATCCTGAGGCAGAGGTGGGCAACTGCAGTCACCTCAGTGGCGATTGAGTGATTTTGTATGCTTGTTTTAGTTATAGTTACATTAGTGAGAATCAGCTCTTCAGACTGAGCTCATCAAGAGTCATCACTTTCTATTTTCTGCGTAAAAATGTTATGGGATTCTCAAAATCTGAGCTTATCAATCAGAATTTTTGTAATTTTTTTTTTTTTTTTTTTCATTTTAAGTACTATTCTTGCAGCAGAGGAAGTTCATATGGCTGGAGAATTACTGGACCAGTCCCCAAAGTCCCAATACTGCCCCTTCCCAGCAGCAGCAGGAGTAGTGGTAGTAGTGGCAGTATGGTTCTGGAGGTCTGGTTTTCCTCTTAACCTTATCCTAATTCTCACTGCATGAGAGAAACTGGTTAGCCAGTTTTATGTCAAAGTACCATGAACGAACATAAGAACTAAGAAAAGTGTGGCATGCAAGATGAATGTTTTCTGAAAAAAACCCTATTTCAANGGGCAATACAGGATTTGAAAAAACACAAAAGTAAAAACCCAAAGCATCAGGTTTAGGCAAAACTTTTTCTTCTTTCAGTTTTGTAATTAAATTTCCCATTCCACAAGCAAGCCATGAAAGGACTTGGTGCTGAAATTTCGCAAACCTGATGAGTCTGTGAGTAGTCACTAGAGTGTGTTGACATCCTGTGATCATTGTGAAGCCCCTTCCTGGTTTTGTGCTGGCCCAGGATAGAATTTTACAGCCAAAGCTGTTAAATACACTGAAGATATTTTAGCAGAACCCACTTTTTGGGGTTGTTGAAGGCATGGGTACAAACCTCAAGGACAAAGCTAAATCCAGTTTTTAGGTGCAAGTATTTGGTAGTGAGCTAGAATAGGAAACTTCTAATTTTTATTCAGAGTGGTCATCCTTCATTGATTGATTATTCTAACTATATAGATTTTTTTATTATCCTAACTATATAGATTTTTTTATTATCCTATTAGAATATTGTATTCCTACCACCAGTTGAAATTTAAAATAATAGATATAAAATACAGGTTGGGGAAGGCCACTTAATTAACACAAAAAATTGAAAACATAGATCCTAAGAAATCTAACCATAATTTTAGGTTTATGAGGTAGCCTGAACATATATTTTTATATTCTGTATTTTAAACCTTAACATAATTAAAATAGGCTGTCTTTTAATCTCTACATCTATTTTTTATTTACACCTATATTGATAAACAATCCAGGAAATGCCAATGGCTTTATATAATGTTGATTGCAAAAGAAAACCTTATTTCTCACAGCAGAAAACCTTATTTCTCACAGCACAGTCCACCCACGTGGACGCTTTTGAGTGGTCCAGATAAGTATCTTCTGTATTAATGAATCTTATTTGCATAGTAAACATGCTTATTTTGTGTTTTTCTGCTTTGGTGTCATCTCAGCCTTTCATTTTCAGATTAAACAGGCAACTGAACATGGGGGGTTTTTTTGTATAAACCTTCTTTTTTTTAGTTACAGTATTTTTTTGATCCGAGAGCATTATAGATCCAGATGCTGATCTTTTATGAAGTCACCATACTGATGTTCATGTTATAATACAGTATATGGCTAAAAAGAGGCCGGTGTTAAAGGGAATAATAAGAAATTTCTTTGGGTTCAGGTATCTTCTAAGATTAATGTAGTGATATAATTAATTTAAAAATAGTAATGGATTAATGCAGACCTAAATGAAGAATGTTGACTCCACAAAGTTGCCTTGCAGTTACTGCAAGAGCTGATTCCAGGGTAACCACATGCTGAAGCATTTATTTCATTTTTCAAAACTTTTTTTCAAAATCTGAGCCACAGCTCTTTCAGGACTTGCTTATCAATGTACATGGGTGTATAAAACCTCACATTTGAACATAAATTAAGACTAGTTTGCCCCGGAGCACAATATTACGGTAGTTCTTAGTTCCCCTCCAGAGCAGGGAACCATTGTTCTGTGAACAGGGCCTGCAGATGAAAGACAGATCTGCCCTAAAGAGTTTCCAGTCTAAATAGACCTGACAAATAATAGGAGGAAAGAGCTGTTATTCATATTCTCTTCTTATACCTGAAAAACTGATTCATAGAAGATGTTATGAAAAGCCCATAAAAGTCAGGAAAAGGCTCCCAGTGACTTCAGTGGATCTATGATGTTATATCAGCCAAGCACTTAGGGACATGCTTAAATGATTGTCTCACTCTAAGGCCTGTTCCACACAAGGTTTGCAGAATAGGCTGGAAACTGTATTTCTGGTGCCAGGACTGGATGAATTACCCACAAATGCTGTAATTTTGCCAAACAGTAAATCTATTTATGGAGGCTGTTCAGTCTTTCAGCAGTTAGACAATCCCATATGTATGAGAACACGCACCTTGCATTTCAGTTAAAGCCCCCAGATCTGATTTGTAGCCTATAAAAATCAATTCAGTTCTTCAGCAGACTTTGCATGGTGACCCTGGGGAATTTTAATCATTGATACAAGAATTCCAAAATTGATCTAATGTTTAAGAAAGAATTTCTTCCCTGCTACCACAGAAAATGCTGGGTTTGTATCATCCTCAGAAACGTCTTACTCATTCTCTCTGAGTAATACACAGTAAAGTAGGTCATAATCTGGGGCATCTGAAATATCAGTTGTAGTGAGTCTTGCATGCAGCAGCCAAGGGCAAATTTCTCCCCACCAGTGCACTCTTCAGATCTCCCTTGCAGGATCTATAAATCAATGGCAGTAAGATCTCAGCCCGTGCTGGGGAAGACTGTGCAAGGAAGGAAATGGAAAATCATTTGGGGAGTGGGAAAGAAACACTAATAAAAATGAGGTGATAGCAAGCCATTAAAGAGAGGCTAGCTTGTTCCAGCATACTAGAACATCAAATTCATGTTCTGTTATGGTGGTATTTATTAGCATCACTAAACATTATTAATTATGCAAGGAGACAGAACTCATGCCATGCATAATCACACACACACACACACACGCACACAGAGCATCCTCCTTGTCCCAGAATATTTATCACCTCATATTTTCATTTAGCCAGGTGGGAATGGTCTGGAGTAGAAAAGTGTGTTTCCAAAGCACCACTAAAATTTATGAGTTTGGCTAGAGATACCTCTAGGAATGAGAAAGGAAAGGAAGTCGAGGTCAAAATCCCTTGTCATTCTCACAGGGTAAGGGCATAGCTGATGTTCTGACAGCCTTGGTGACTGAAAAGGGGGAAGAAGAGAGAATAACAAAAATCGAGCCCAGGCCATTGGCTCAGATGGATTCAGAGCACGCTGCTCTGCTAAAAATCATTTCATGAGAAAAAGTGTTGGAGAAACAACGTGGACAATGGAGGGGAGAAAAAGTGCCCTTGCACTTGATCAACCACAAAGAGTTCTGTGGTAGCTTCACCACCATAGCTGAGAAGATTTAACACTGAAATAACTCCCCTGTCCTTCAAAAATCTTCCATGTCTCCAAAAGATGTAATGTATAGGGGAAAAATTAATTTAATACAAACTCTTTACTAAAGTTAGCCGCAAATATTTAACTACCCTTGCAAGGCAGGAAATTGCAAGTTTAGGACTAAATCTCTGGACTATATTTTAGGACTATATATTTTGTGTTAGATCACAAGTGACACCAAACGTGAGTGATCTGCAGCTGTGAGTGCAGTCGGAGCTGCAATGTGTAAGCACAGCTGGTTACATTACAGATGTAATCTCAGCCAGGACTTGGAATAGAGGAGGACCTATTGAGGATTTTTGGGACTCTTGGGATTGAAGGACTGTTGGGATATTGAGGACTGTTGGGATTGAAATGGATCCTTACTTATTATAATGTTAAACGTTTCTGTTAAATGTCCGAAGCAAATACTCTCTCCTTGAGTGTTCAGGAAATCATTAAGAAAAGTCTTGTCTTTCATGTGATACTCAAGAGCAAACGCTGTAAATTTAATTAATAAAAAATTGGTTTTGATATTGGAGACAGGGCAGTGGCAATGCATGGGTAAGCATTTTTCAGTTTTACAGCAGGTAAATAAGAGTCTTTAATGCTTTTGTTTTAAAAGAAGCATTCCTGTGCTTCATTTTTTACACAAGGGGAATCTGCCAGTTTTGAGTCAGTTTATACTGGGTGTTTCTCCACTCCCTGATCACTGTAATTGGTCAGAACACCTGCAGCCAAAAGCTCTGTTAATGTCTTGGCAACTGTGGTTTGCATGTTTTCCTGCCTCTGGCATGGTTGTTCATTTTGCTGTGTCTTTGAAGTTAACTTAGGCTTGCTGTTAAAAGTACGTGTGATTTTCCCTTTCCCAAATGCTTTATTTACTCATCGACTGACACAAATCTCCCTTAGTTGTCAATGTTCATTAAAGATCCCTGTCTCTTATTCTGGACTTGGATAAACATTAGTGAATTCCAGGTTCTTTTGCTGTCCTACAGTTTAAGCAACTCTCAAGACATTCCACAATGTTCAGTGGCAATTATAAGCCTTTTGCCTCTTACTCTGTGAGGAAAAGCTGGATAAAAGTGCCCTGAACTTGTCTGACTTTTATGGGTGCTGCTGGTAATTAAGGAACAACTGCTGAGTTTGAACAGAAAATGCCTCAGTTCTTACCATCCATCTGGTAGGATGCAATCTCTGGGGCCCAGAAGAAAGGTCCTATAAGGTTTGAATGTTACTCAATACAGAGTCTCCAAAACTACCTGATATCCAAAATATTTGCATTGCAAATAGCCATTGATAACCATTTGTGTTAATAATGTGGAATGTTTGGCTGCTAAAGAAAATGCAGCAGAGGTTGGAAACTTGGAATCCTACCAGTTTAGAGACTATCTCTGCTGTCTATAGGGGAAAAGCCATCTGTAAAACGGAAAAAAATCCCCAACTTTCTATTGACATTAGATTAATATGAACTGGAAAATAAAGATTGACATTTCTGGATATTAGGATGTTCGTAGATTTAGAGGAGAGCTGCGTATTTCATGCTGAGGGGATCTGTTATCAAACAGGCCCTGTGATGCACCGGGAGATCCGCAGGGGTGGGGATGCAGCTCTCGAGGGAGGTCCCCGCTGCGCGGTTCCTGCCGGGAGGCTCGGCGAGCAGCGTGCGGTAACCAACAGTGCCATCTTGTGAGCAAAGGCCACCCCTGCACATCCACGCGGGAATTCCGGCAGCAGTGAAACACGCACGCCTACGGTGCTGCCTTTCGGGAGTCGCCAGGTCTGTCTGAGCAGCTACCTGTCCGACACGCCGGGATCACGGGCTGTCTCCTCACACCGGCACACTCCCGCGCTGGTCGTATCCCCTGATCTCGTAGGCAGGGTCGTCTGGTACTTTATCCCGTAAATCAATACCTGCTATCAAACTCAGTAGTGCGCAGCAGTAGCTGTACCTCCTTGCATCCCCTGTGACCTTTCTTCTTTGCTTTCTTATTGTCATTCAACAAGTAAGAGCATGCAAATCCACCATGAAAGGCATTTTAGCAAATAATAGTCAATCCTATTTTATAAAGAATGATTTATGATACTATTTCTGTTACTCGTTATTGGCTCCATTCCTTGAGATGATGAAGGACCTATCTTTATTAACCTCAGCTAGCTGAAAACATTTCATCTATGAGTTTTTTTGAGGAAATGCATCTCGGTAGCTCATGATGGAAGGCGTCTGTGCTGACCCATCAATGCTGCTATGACTTTCAATATATTATACTTAATAACAGATAAACATCCTTAGCCAGAAACAGAATCCTGCACTGCAGCTTGATTACATCTGCAAAGAACAGTGATTGCCCTGACTATTTGAATACAAAAACAGTGAGCGATGGCAAGCAAAGACAATCTGTTTAAAGCCCTGCTGATGAAATACTTTCAATGCTCAAACCAAGGGTTTGTCATTATTTCAAGGTGGTGTGTGCTCCCCCCATAGATTGTAGCAGTTGTCCCTAATCTGGGTGGGGAGATAGTGAATATAGGGGCAGTTTCCTCTGGAACAGGCAGCTAAACTTTGCAAAGTAAAAGTGGGGGAAATGGCCTAATNAAAAACAGTGAGCGATGGCAAGCAAAGACAATCTGTTTAAAGCCCTGCTGATGAAATACTTTCAATGCTCAAACCAAGGGTTTATCATTATTTCAAGGTGGTGTGTGCTCCCCCCATAGATTGTAGCAGTTGTCCCTAATCTGGGTGGGGAGATAGTGAATATAGGGGCAGTTTCCTCTGGAACAGGCAGCTAAACTTTGCAAAGTAAAAGTGGGGAAAATGGCCTCATAAAAGATTGCTGGAACAGTGTAGTCAAGAGGAACAGCCGCTGTGGATATCTTCATGCCAAGGCTGGATGCTGCCTGGAAGATAATGTTTGGACAAATATAACTATTGTGCTCAAGCAGAATGATTGTAAGGAAAGAACTGTCATGATGCATTGCTGTTATTTGATTTTAAACCAATTTTAAAGAACTAACTGACACTACCAAATTTATTTTTAGGGAAAAATCCTTAATCGTGAATAAAGGTATTATAAAACTTGGTGAAAGACTGAAGTGTTTGATGACAAATTTATTTCTAGCTTTGTTCCATTAGTAGCCTCTGTGTTTTGAGGGCCTCTGTGAGTCTCACTGATATTGATTTGATGCTCTGTGTCTGCAACAGGTCAGACTAGATGGATCACTAGTAGATATCACCTGGGAGGCCACAGCTTGTACAGTGCAGGTAGCAGCATTCAACTTCAAAGCCTTAGTAGCATTTTAATGGGTCAATATTACAATAACAGGTTTTTGTGGGATAGCCAGGGTCTTCTTCCTTTCAAGGCCCATTAGTTTAAAGAAAAAGAGTAAGGAAAAAACCAAATCAAACCAAATCTGAAAAAACCTAACCTAAATCAAACCAAACCAAAATAACTTATTCAATTATTTCAGATGTCTTCACCATTTTTCTTGTGACCGGTATATTGTTATGGTATTGCTGTGTTCTGATGTAGAAAGCAAAGAATTTTCTTTGTTAGTGCTTAATTGATTTATATACAAACACATACATATCCAGTATATATTGCTGATGCAATACCCAAAGGGAAAGAAAGTAGCAAAACAGACATTTTGGTG
Source organism: Mystacornis crossleyi (assembly GCA_013400655.1). Lineage (NCBI taxonomy): Eukaryota > Metazoa > Chordata > Aves > Passeriformes > Timaliidae > Mystacornis > Mystacornis crossleyi. The sequence continues at coordinate 50,258 of VYZQ01015868.1, read as the reverse complement.
TGTTTGTTGTCAGGAAATGTCATGATTCATCTTTCATGAGCATCTGCAAATATGCATCTGCCAAATCTATTTTACTAAAAGCTTGTTCTCAGCCAAACATATTCTCACCCCAAGAGTAGAACATTTTTGATTGACAAGTAGAAAAGGATTAATGATTACTTGAATGTCTCTACAGATTCCCACACTCCCATTTTCTGCTGCACAATAGGAACAAGGACCATGATTCACTCTCACTGTCACATGGTAGGAACAACTTTATTGTTTTTGCAGTTCTGCACACATCCTGTTGAAGCGACACAGAGGGAACAAACAAGGCCTTACAGGATGAAGAATAGGGCCCACCTGCACTGGTTTTCTTTGCTTAAAAATGTACTGGGTTCCTTGCTATTTCCAGAGCATTGCATTCTAATCTGCATGAGGCACGGCTAATGAAATGAAATTTATGGAACTTGGTGTCGTTCTTGTTTTGCTATTAAGAGGGTCTATGGCAGTCCAACAGATAAAACTGTGGTAATTATAGGCCACACAGTGTCCTGTCTTTCTCTGATTTCATTCAGCTCTTGCTCTCACACCTAGAGAACAAAATTTCCCTTACAGATGTGCAATGAAATTGTAACCAATGTTTTAAGAGGCTGAACACAAAAATTGCACTGAGGCATTAAACTAAAGTTTGATACCTTCTCATAAGGATTTACTGTGCTATTCTGTGACTACCCTTCAGTTTGAGACAAAATATTGCAGAGCACATGAAGTTGCTACTGAGCTTCCTGACAGCTCTGAGCCATAGTCTGTTGGTTTTCATTAGGAGCAGGGGAGAGAAGGGAGAGGAACTGTTCCTATTTATTTCGCCAAATGGAGTTGTCAACATCTTCTGAGATCAGCAAACAGTAAGCCCAAACTGGGGACATTAAACTTCATTTAAGATCACTGAAATAACTTTTGTCCCATGATTAGCATTAAAGATCAGGTATTTTAACATGCAGTGCTCCTCTCTAATCTTAAACCCCAGGTCATTTCAATACAGAAATGAAACCATGCCCTCCAGATTGCAACTCAGTGTGGATAACGTGACATCATAGTTTACCATGAGGATTATTTTTGGGTACTGTAAATGATAAAGTACAGCAAGATCACCAACAATTTCCAAGTATAATTTTGTAGTATGAGAAATTAAGGGAAAAAAAAAAAAGAAAAAGAAAAAGCTGTGTTCCAACAGTATTTGTCGACTTTTCCTTCTTCATCCTTAGTGGTAAATTGACAGCATTTCATCAGTTTATATTGTGTTTCCTTCCTCAACAGCTCCATTTCTAACTTAATCTGTTTTTTGCTGGAGAAAAAAACTTGATTAACCTCATCTTGTTTAATGTTTAATTGTATTTTTATCTTCTCTCTAAAAGTAGCAAATCTATCAGTAAAATGTTTAGGTGTGTGTAAATTCCCTGTTGCTGTCCACAAAAGCTATTTAGAAAGATTGTCCCCTTTTTACTTTTTTTTTTGTTTGTTTGTTTGTTTGGGGTTTTTTGTTCTTTTCATTCACATAGACTATAAAAAATTATTCAGAGCAGGAAAACAACAATGGAACTCTGTGTGGTTCATTTCGTTTCTAATGTGGGGTGAATTTCTGAATGTGCTTTCTGTGCTGGAAATGCAAATACCTGTTTTGGCTAACTCCCTCCCCATCCTGCTGCCCACCCCTCTGGGGTGCAGATTCGAGACATGGTCTCCTGTATACAGAGGATAAGTGAGTTAATAAAAAATAAAGTACATAGGAGGCCAGAGTAAATGGAGCATATAATTTTTTCATGAACTGGTCTCTTAAGTTTCATTTTGCAAGGCATCATGATTTCCTACATATTTATGAAAATATGAAAGAGTGAACTCGATGCTTAATGTGAAATCTACTTAGCAATTTTAAGTAAGGCTGTATCTTGCTTTCCCTGTCAGAAAACCCAGGATCTTCTGCAGGCACTACCACAAATGATAGCAAGATCTGTTACGAGTTTCTGTAATACTGCAAACCTTCCTCCAGAACTATTTGTCTTGCAGAACAAGTTCCAGTTTGTGCTGTTTGGTAACATGCAAGCAAAAACATTGTCAAACTGATTCTCAGGGATGGAATGTGATGCTTCAGAATAAAAGTTGCTTAAGATTTGTATAATTGTATACATATAAAATAAAGCACAACTCTTAAGAGAGATGGGTGAATATAAACTTTTGAAAAAGTTATGAGATAGAAGTAGGGTTTTTTTCTAACATCCAAATGGTGTTTTCAATCTTGAAAGCTCTAAAGCCGTTTATAAAGATAATTAGGCATAAATGTCCCCATTTCACAGCTGTGCAAACAGAGGGAAACAGTTCTGTAACCTACTTACCAAAATCTTACAGAGGTAAGCAAATCTTGAGCCACCAGATTGCAAGCACTGGTTCGTTAACATTGCTTTTGTGTGCCTCCTTCTTTGTAGCTAAATTAATTAATAGCGATATATCAAAGCAGCAAAAGTAGACCTAGATCTCAAGCTCGTAAGATGACCTGTTTAATTTCTGTGTAATGCTACATTTCTTTGATGAGACATCAGCTTCAGAACAATTCAATGTATTTCATTTCCCTGCCTCATTGCAGCCTTTGAGTACCACTAAAAATTTCCAGTTTAATGTCTAGGAAGTTGAAAAGCCAGAGGTATCTGCCTGCAGCACTGCGAGAGCAGCGCGCTCAGGAACGGTGCAAGGAACTATCCGGGTGCTACCCCAAGCACCAGTTGCAGGGCATTCAGGAAAGGTGCCTGCACACAGACAGGCTTTGCAGTTTTCAAAGTACACAGCATATAGGATCCTGCTTTAGCAACATCTCCATGACAACTGCTTTAAAATTCATGCCACATAATATATAACTTTGCTGTTAAAAAAAATAAAAAGAAAAACAAAAGACCAACATACTCACAAGGCCACATTCCTGAAAATTAAATGAACCTGAAAGATTTTTTAGCAATCAATTAACCATTAAATAAAGCTCAAGGGACATTAGACAGTAAGAGTGACAGTATTTATGGCTTTGATATGATCATGAAATTTCATTCTTTGTTTCTCCACTATTCTCACCATTTCAAACCCCCATAACTGATACTGGTGCAACATTTCGGTCAATAGCTATAAAAGGGAATGAGGAGCACGAAATGGCTCTATGGCATTTAATGAGTAAGTACAATCCCTCTGAGCTTGGTATTTCAGAATTTTTTGCTAATCAGTCTTATTTTAACTGAAAGAGTTGAAGTGTTTGAGGCATATCAACAGGTTTGGGGATTGGCAAACAACAGAATGACAGCGAAGATAACAGAATGTGTTCTAATGCGGTGCAGAGAATTAAAACTATTAACTGGCCTTTCCCAGTTATTGCTTCAATGCCAAGGTAACCAATCAAATAAAAGTGCTGCTGTAAGATTAATAGACATTCGGAAAGGTATGAAATGCAGTGTAAGTTTAGTTCTGTAAATTTACCAAGACAACAGAAGTACAGATAAATCATGAGAGGGAGAGACAGACAGCTAGATACCAAGTTTTATTGGCCATATCCTACTTCAGGAGGCAGGAAAAGGAAACAAGGGTAACAGGAAAAGCATGTGATGTGCAGTGGATTTTGAGCATCCTATTAAGTGTTCTGGTTTAATTAAGATCTTCTTGTTTTTAACTGGTTATTTTATTTTAAACATCTAGTTTAGGAAATGTTGGGATGCGGGCCTTGACTCCTTTCGTAGCATAAAAAGGGTTATCTGCCATCATAAGACTGCTCAGAGGTTTTTATGCTGACTTTTGTATTTGGATTGTGTGTTATAATGTATAGAATATGTATTGATTACAGAACTGAGGAACAGAAACTGCACAAGATATCAATAGGAAGGAATTACCAAATGACAAATGACTTCTGTTGGGTTATAAAATTCAGTTAAAGAAACACCAAGACAAGGAAACACATTCTGGAATGAGAAAGCCAAGTCCAAAATACAAGGACCTCCTCACGAGACAAGTTAGTGACTTAAGTTAACGGGTTTTAGCTACCAAAAAGACAAGCTTAACTCCCCAGTGAGACCTAATGCAGAATAAATGACTTTACTGGCCAAGTGACAGCAGCTGTGCAGAGCTAATCCCAAAGCAGGGTGTGCTTATATCAGAAACCCATGATGATTTTGACTACTTTCTAACTATCTTTCCTTACTGTGTTTCCTCTAGTGGATGAGAGGAGAATTGAACTAAAACATCCAGCAACAGTTCAAAGTAGGATTGATGTTTCAGCCTTTTTTGCAGGGTTCCAGGTATGCAGTTTTATTTTGAGATTTATGTGACTCTGGAGCAGAATTTACACTGCTTGGCTTACAGAGCGGTAGAATTTGGGTTTGAAAACGGACTAAATATGGTGCTCGAGCCTAAGGAACTGAGGAAATTCTTTATTTTCTCTGTTCAGGGGTATATACTAATGTATATTGTGGGGTTTTATCTGTATTGACTGTCATCTTCCTCAGTTACTGGGCCCTGTGCTTCTGCAGAACACTCAGAATTTAACAGCGGGGGAGTAGAAGAAGGGGAACATCTTGTACAGCATAAGGACAGTTTAATTTTCCACAGCTAAAAATGATAAAAACTCCCAGTAGAGTTGAGCTGCATTTTCCATTTAAACAACAACAAAAAAAGAGCTTTTCTCAGTAGATTCGACAAGGTCTGTAGCCAAACTTTTGCTTTCAGTTTTGGCAGCAGGTTGCACTGGAAATACTTAGGTAAGAAATGGAGGAGGCAGTTTCATGCAAATATTGATACCAGTGCAATGGCAAATATGATCAGGTACCATTTTGTTGCCAATTCCAGCCAGAGTAGCTGCGGGTTTGGGCTGAATGAAGTTGGGCCTTTCACAGATGAACCTTCTCTGCAAGAGCACTGTGAATTAGGGAACCCTTTTCTAGTTTAATTATGCTGACCATTGACAAATATTTCTTTTTTTTCTGACTATGTCATTCCGTCTTTCACTCACTGCCCTAACCCTGTGTATTTATTCTTTTCCTTCTGTCTGCAATCTATATAGGTCTGGAATATTTCTTCCCTTGTACATGCAGTATTTGCTCTGTTAATTCTTCCTTTTTCCTCTTCCTTTGTAGACCTACTGCTGTGTTGAACAGTCTTGCTACAACCCAGTCTTCAACTCTCATCCTCCTCTCAGACTTCTCAGCTGTGCTGCTGAACGTGCTGATATTTGGGTCTTGTGCAATGCTAAGAATATCAGTGTTTAGTAAATATCAGTACGGGAAATGCACAGTTGCTGTAAGAGAAATAAATAGCTCAGGAAAAAAATCAAGATACTGCTCCTCTGCAACAGCCACTGGCTGCACTGACTGTAAAACGTAACTAATAACTAAATTGTCAGTTTTGGTGTGTGCTAAAGAAACCAAGCAATGTCACACACACAGATGTTTACTTTCCATTATCCTGGCAACTCCCAGTATATATATCCTTGTGGCTCTATGTAAACTCCTTTCAAGATGACATTTAAGAGGAATTTAATCTGTATAGAGCACTAACAAACTGAAGCACAGCGGATTTATTCATTTAAGAGAATTATTCATTTAATTTTTGCCATTTAGTATTTGTATTCATTTACCATTCATTTATTCCCTTCATTTTTATTCATTTATTCATTTATCAAATATTCATTTTAGTGGTTTTCATTATCACTACAGTAACTGTGGGGATAGATTTGCAATAATTTTATTCCTTAAATAGGTTTAGTCTTGGAAAATCTACAGAACAGGGTAAGGCCACTTGCTTTGTCAGGTTCATTCCCTTTTCTCAGAAGTGTTTGTCTCTTTACTCCCCTTGTTTCTTTACAGCTCTCCCTAGTTTCTCTTAAATTCCTTTCTGTGTTTCATGACAACAGCTTAGTTCGGTGATATTAGACCAAATGCTTGACTGATGGGAAGTACTGAAACCTGAGTGTGTTATTCAGTGCTTTGGACAAAGATTTAGTCTGCTTGTTCCTCCATGTATTTTTCTTTTCTTTTCCCTGTATAATGGCTTTTCTGCAGAAATTCACCTCTTATTCCCTTTTAATGCTGGATCCAGTTCTATGTAAATGAGTCCCCTGCAAGCCAGGGAACAATGACCTTCTAAGCAACAAGTGCTCTGAACTACAGCAGAAGAAAGTCTAAACCTCTGAAAATACTGGGTTCTGTGTATTAATTTCCATTGGAGCATTGAGAATTCAGGTCTTTGTTTTTTTTTTAAATTAAAAAAAAGCCTTTTTTTTTTTTCCTCTGATGTGAGAACAGTGGATGAGTAATATCTTTCAATTTTACTGAGCATTAGATTATGCTTTCGATGAAAACAAGGACTGGATCATCTGATACTTTTTGTATAAGGTCAGTACTTTTGAGCTGGAATTCTAGTTCTTTTGCTATAGCTGTATAGACTGGTAAGTGCTCGAGCAGTTGAGTCCGTGACATACATTACCAGTCACCTAAAAGGATATCTTCTTATGTGTAGTGAAATTTTATCCTGGGGAGCAGGATATTCACAGAGGAACCCAGGCTTGTTCTTGGTGAAGGATTGTTTGTGGTTTTTAACCTTTCATCTTCAGTGGGCTCCAGTATCCTAGAAAACATCTCTGTGACTACCTTAGTGCTCCCTTGCATCACAACTTCAAACCAGTGGCAGTGTCTTGTCTTCTCTATCCAAACCTTTTCCTCCTAAATCAGACTCTGCATTTGAAACTTAAACTCAATTATCTTTAGACAGCTCTAAATTCAAGCCATTCCCATCATGTAATCTTTCACAGCATATCTGTGCTCTGAGCTGTGTCAGAATGTTTGGTGCTGTGTTGACAACAGAAATATGGCTGAAATACTTCCTGATTGGTTGGTATTATATATATATTTAACACCTGCAATTTTTTATTATTACTATTTATATCACCAGAATAGAAAAAAAAAAACCCACTATGCTTGTAGGAAGCATCATGAACTGGGTATTCCCTACAATTCTATATTAAGTAAGCCAAACTGCATCAGATATTTACATTCAGAAGGTTATCTTTGTTGCCAGAAGAGCTAGAAGTAATTTTCTTTACAATGAGATCTTAAGTTTGTAGAGTGTGTTGTGACTCTGCAGCAAAAACTCTTCATACCCCGACCTGAGGCTGCAACTCTAATTTTGAGAACCATTGCTCTGGACGCTTTTTATCAGCTCCAAAAATGTCTTATCTTTGGTTGCTTTTAACTGCATAATAAGAGGTCATTTGAAATAGGTAATGTCTTCTTAAGGGTTTATAATCTAAAGCCCACAGTTGTCAGTGAACATTCATTGATTTCAGGGACTCTGAATCCAGGTATTTATTCATAATATGTGGTGTTGGCTTAGTAAATTTAGTAGTATTAAGATATGAGGAAATGAACTGCCTATTAAAGCTAGACAGAAATATTCTGGTGGTGTTTATACTATCAGATGAAGCTTTGGAATTCCTGTGAATTTAAATATTTTTCAGTGGTCTGCCTCTTTAATTAACCTCTGCCTGAGAAAGCAATCCTCTTTCCAGCTCACCTGCCCAGCTCCTCCCAGCTCCTGAGAATTCTTGCAGCCCTGGAGAGGAAGTCCCAGGGCTTTTGGAGAGCTGCAGTTCCATCTGTGGGATTACAGCCTGCAAGAGCCTTGGGTTCCTCTTCCTNCACAATACTTTCTGAAAAACTTAGACGTGCTGATTATTGCTTGCTTTCCAACTCCAGATCCTCTTGCAAACACTACAGGGACCTCATTAAATTCTGCAGCTGTATTACCCTCCTTCTTTATTAACTTCCTTCAAATATCCTGCCGTGGTCTAATGTCTTCTCTTGTCAG